>CAJGYO010000001.1:115369786-115665456 GCA_904845875.1 Miscanthus lutarioriparius
CAGGCCCTTGTTCGCCAGTACACGACCTCGCCGTCAGCCACACGGCTGCCGGCGGGGGCGCTGGCAACTCGCGCGCGACGAGGTCGGTACCTCCTTCCAGTCCCTGACGTTCTTGGGTGTGCTCCGACTCGCGGGTACCCGAAACGGCTCCGCCTCAGTCCTCCGCACGGCGGCCTTCCGCTCCTGCGGCAGCGCAGAAGAACGCGCTTCCCGCCGTCCGCGCGCGCCACGGTCTCCGCGGCCATGCCGTGGCCCACGACCACGAAGCCCCAGTCCTGAACTCGCTGCGCCCACCTCGGCGGCCAGCGCGTCCACCGCGGCCGCCGTGTCGTCGCCGCCGGCGCCATCGGCGGTGAGAGGCGACAGGTCGATGAGAGGGATGCCAGTGGCCTCGGTGACAGTGGGCTTGGGGCGGTGCTCAGGGGCCTGAACGAAAGCCCCTGGTCCAGCAGGTGAGCAGGCCGCCCATGGCGATCACGTTGCTCTTGCTCTGTGTGGGAGGAAGTGGTGTGACTTGTGAGGCTGTGATGAGCTGCGTGTCTTGCTTGCCGGGCTGGGACGCAACGCAATGTGCCACCTTGCGCCTGTATCCAAGCCTGCACCCACGCCGTGGTGTGTGTGCCTCCAGCCATCCCTCACCAACGTGTCCAGAGGACGAAGGAGGCTGGACAACGAAGGGACTACGGAGGAAGAAATCAGCTGCACTGCTCAGGCGAACTCACGCTCTGCCTTCATGGATGCCATGAGGTAAATGTCTCCGATGCCTCGCTGGGGGCCCACCGAGCAGCTGACTGCACAGAGCCAGTCCGCTGCCTGTACTGCAGGAGGTTTGGCCATAAGGCCAGGGATTGCAGCATGGCTTCGCATCCCCCGTGCTCCTCAAGCTTCAGCAGTGTGCCCACCTGCTTCCTCTGCCCCGCCCCCACCAGACCTCAGCTCGTTCCCACCTCTCCCGCGCCGGCGCCAGGGGACCCAGCGACTCGCCCGGAGGCACCAATGCAGTGGCGGCCGCGACCTCCGAGATGGAAAAAGAAGCTGCACGCCTCTCCTCTTGCGCCGTGGTGCTCGACCTGTGCAGAGGCCAAAGGCGACGTGGAGCCAGAGGAGGTGAACAAGGCGCTCCGTGTCCGCTTCGGTGTCCAGCAGGGGGACGTCAAAGTCTCCCGACACCAGCCAGAGAACTTCCTCGCCGTCTTCAAGTATCCCCACCACCAGGATGCTGCGGTGGCCTTGGAGAGGCTTCCTGTGGGCAACCTCGACTTCCGCATATGGCCCTGGTGCAGCCTCCCCTACAGGGGACCATTGTGATCTGCGTCACCACGTGCGGCTCTGCTTAGAGGGGATACCGGCCCTGCGCGTGGAACGAGAGCATCGCCAAGCGGGTGGTGGCGAGGGTGTGCGACCTCGACTACGTGGAGGCGCGCTCCTGCGGCGAGACGACACCAGGGCTCTGTGCCTCTGGGCCTGGACCACCCAAATCAAGTGACATTCCAAAGGTAACATGGCTGGCAATGACAGGTAGTGCAGTTCACGTTCACGACAGCGCCGTTCCACCTCGCGGCCGACGCGGACTCACCTTCCGCGTCATCGTTCACCTGGACCTGGCACTACGGGGTCATCGACGGTGAGCGCGCGCCGCGTGAACGCCACGACCTGCCGCCACCAGAGAACAGGCATGAGCGCCGCCGCGACGACGACAACGACAACGACCGTCGCGGCCGCCGGGACAGAAGCAAACATTGGGGGTCGCGCCCGTCCTGCAGTCTCTCTCTTGCCCCGGAGCGGGCCAGGGAGAGGGAACGGTCCGAGTCGAGGCATGGTCGGCGCGATAAATCATCCGCGGCCGGCAAGCGACACAGGTATGGCCAACGCGCGTCCTCAATTGATGAAGCACTCGGCACTTGCCTGCAACTGCAGGTCTGGATGCCATGAATCGTGCTCTTCATCACGCCGCGCGAAGTCCGCGGCTCACGGCCAGTCCCAACCCCCAGAAGCCTCAGCACTCCTCGTTGACGCGTCGTCCAGAGGGACGGGGACGCGGACCGACCAAACGATCCTCGACCGAGCGACAACAGCAGAAGCTGCCCTCCAGGAGAGGGAGCGAGGGCCACGGCGGCTGCCCCGACCCTGCCTGTCCAGCCGGGCGCCTCGCTGCAGGACGCGGAAGGCTCGATGACCCCTGGGCCACCATCTGCCCAACCGGCCCTCCACACGGCTGCCTCGTCCAGGTCCTCGGAGACGCAGGATCCCCGACACTGTCATGCCATGCCCCACAACCCTACTGCCTCGGAACAGAAGGTTCCGCCCCAACTGCGATGTACGTGAGGCGCAAGCAGCGCACAACAACCACAGCACTGGCATCTGCACCGGCACAGCAGAGCGCGGCGGCCAGCTTCATCGACACAGTCACACTCCAGACCGCCGCCGGTGCTTCAAGGGCCGCCGCAACGGGCTGTGGCGGCAAGACGCAGGAAGAGGCAGCCTTCTGCCCCACAGCGCAAGAGCGTGCGCGTTGCGGCAGCGTCCTGGCCACGCGGGGACGCCCAGGCGAAAGCTCGCCAAGTCCTCATGAAGAAGCTCGGCTTCGTGGAAGACGAGGACCGGTCGGCGGATGATGCGCTGCTTGGCTACTTCAAGCTCTTCAGTGGCCCCACTTTCTGGCCCGGTGGTCAAGGCACTGACGGCGCTGTGCGGACTCGACAGCGACACTGGTGCTGGCAGCTCCCAGGAATGAGCACCAGAGACCGGCGCAAGGGCTACATTTGGTTACCCAACGTTGTTTAGGGTGTGTTTAGTTGGGTGAAAGTTGGACTTTAGGCTATTGTAGTATTTTCGTTTTTATTTGGTAAATAGTGTTCAATCAAGGATTAATTAGGCTTAAAACGTTCGTCTCGTAATTTCCAACCAAACTGTGCAAATAGTTTTTCCATCTACATTTAATGCTCCATGCACGTATCGTAAGATTCGATGTGATGGATACTGTAGCACTTTTTTGGATTTTGAGGTGCCAACTAAACACGCGCTTAGCCACACAACCACCTATATCTCAGCTTCAGTTCGGGTGTCGTCGTCTTCAGTTCTTTGTGGTCTGAGAACTTCAGTTCTTTCTGGTCTGTGAAGGATGCGCGGATGTTTGCCAGGGGCCCAAAGTCACCAAAACGACCTCCACGCTATCTTCGTCGTAGTGTCAAGTTGCGTCCTGATAGAAACGGATCACTAACCATAGATCCAGCACACAAATTGATATTTGATGAAGGATAAATCTTAGAGCATGTACTACTAGTACGTGATTAACAGATAGAGTGGAAGAGAGATAGGGGTTTAGGAGGTGCAAACCATCGTCCGCCTTCATAAAAGACGAGCTGGTCATGGGGTTGCTTGACGGTGGCGCGGTGAAGCCTGATGGTGAAAGGCGATGTCGCGGTGGTGGCGGTGCAGAGACGGCGATGGCCGGTGACGGTCTTTCCGTCACTGGCAGCACCCCTTCTTAGATCGGTTAGGGTTTAGGGACTGTAGGTGGGGCGTCTGACGGTTCAGGTAAACCTCGTGCCTTGTGCCCTGACCCCCACCTCCCCTTTTTATGGCGCTGTGCGACGGGACCCCACCAACCATGAAACGGTTGGGCGCACCTGATCAGGGCGCGGATCCAAGGGGCCAATTGGTCGTTGGGCCATTTGGTTGGAGATCATCTAACATTTTCCCCCTTGATCTCACCTTATGACTTAAACTCAACTCACTTACTTTATCTTGTTCTCATTCCATCACGGATCAGTGCATAGAGCGTGCCTCATCATCACGGTCAGTTGCCATTAGGTTAAACAGCTACAATGCACTTCTCTGTTTTGATACCGATTCTCAACTAGGCCCTTATTGTCCAGTAATCATAGGCTTTCCCTTAAACCTATGCCGGCTAAGTGTTCTCAGAACAAGCTGGGTGGTAAGCCTTTTGTGAGCGGATCCGCGAGTATCTTTTCTGTTCTTATATGCTCAAGACTAATTATATGATCTCGGACTTTGTCTTTCATAACATAATACTTTATGTCAATATATTTGGCAGCATTAATTGATTTATTGTTGTGAGCATAACATACTGCTAGATTATTATCGTAGTATAGCTTGAGTGGTTTATGTATGTCGTCTACCACTTTCAACCCGGGCATGAATTTCTTCAGCCAATTCACCTGTCCTGTGGCCTCATAACATGCTACAAACTCGGCATACATTATGGACGATGTAGTGATGGTTTGCTTTGAACTTTTCCACGATATAGCTCCTCCTACGAGAGTGAATATGTATCCTGACGTTGGCTATCTATCATCTCCCGCATAATCAGAATCTGTATACCCCTCTATGTGTAGGGAATCAAATCTTCTGTACGACTATACGTTAGCATGAGACCCTTCGTACCTTATAGGTAACGTAAAACTTTCTTTATTAATTTTCAGTGTTCTGTTCCTGGATTACTCTATATCGGCCAAGTAACCTAGTAACAAATGTTAAGTCAGGACGAGTACACACTTGAGCATACTGTAAACTTCCGACAGCTAAACTATATGGAATCACTTTCATTTGATCGATCTCATATTGGTTCCTGAGACATTAAAATTCTCCATATATGTCACCCTTGACTATGGGAGCAGGTGAAGACTTATAATTTTGCATACTGTATTTCTTTAGAACTTTTTCTAAGTATATCTTTTGAGATAATCCTAAAACCTCCTTTTCTCTATCTCGGTGAATCTCTATTCCTAGGACGAACGAAGCTTCACCGAGATCCTTCATATCAAACTTTGAGGACAAGAACTTCTTTGTTTCTAGTAGTAGATTAACATCACTGCTAGCAAGCAAGATGTCATCCACATACAAGACTAGGAAAATGTATTCTCCATTCTTGAACTTTGCATAAACACAATTGTCATCTATATTTTCTTGAAACCCAAACTTTTTTATTGTACTATCAAACTTCAAATACCACTGTCTTGAAGCTTGTTTTAATCCATAAATAGATTTCTTTAGGCGACATCCCATGCGTTCTTTTTCTTCCACAACAAAACCTTTCGGTTGTGCCATGTAAATATTTTTCTCCAGATCCTCATTTAGGAATGTCGTCTTTACATCCATCTGATGTAATTGTAAATCATAATGTGCTAAAAGCGCCATTATGATTCTAAAAGAATCCTTACATGAGACTAGAGAAAATGTCTCATTATAATCTATACCTTCTCTTTGTGTGAAGCCTTTCGCCACAAGCCGCGCTTTAAATCTTTCTATATTTTCTTTGGAGTCATGTTTAGTTTTATAAACCCATTTACAGCCTACTGTCTTAGCTCATTTAGGAATTGTTTCTAAGTCCCAAACACCGTTGGTTTTCATTGATTTTATTTCATCTTCCATGGCTTTAAGCCATTTGGATGAGTGAGCGTTTCTCATGGCTTCTTCAAATGAGATGGGATCACCCTCCGTTTGAAATTCCTCATATTCATAAACTTCATAATCACTAGGAATAACCGATCTCTTGACTCTTTGAGACCTTCTAGGGGCCTCGTTAGAAGACGCTTGTTCTATATGAGGCTGTTGTTGCTCTCCCTCATGTGTGACAACAGATTCTAGGGGATCATGAAGGACAGATTCCTCATGTTCATTCATTGTTGCCATAGGAGAACTAACAACATGTGCTGTTACTACAGTGTCTTGCATTGTTGATACAGCAACAACAGGTAGCGTGAAGAATGGCTCCTGAACCATAGGAGTGGGCACGTATACCCGTTTCTCTTTAAAACTAATTTCACGCGTTACCATGCTTCCCCTGATCATATCTTCCTCCAAGAAGACAGCATGTCTTGTTTCTACAAACTTCTTTTGTCTGTCAGGACAATAGAAGCGATAACCTTTTGACTTTTCTGGATAGCCAATGAAATGACAACTGACTGTTTTGGAGTCCAGTTTCCCTATGTTTGGGTTAAATACTTTTATCTCAGCTGGACAACCCCACACACGTAAATAGTTTAGTGATGGTTCCTTTCCTGTTCATAACTCATACGGTGTTTTGGGCACCGACTTACTTGGCACTCGATTAAGAATATGAATGGCGGTTTTCAACGTCTCCATCCATAAACTTATCGGTAAAGAAGAGTAACTTATCATGCTTCTCACCATATCCATTAAGATACGGTTGCGTCTTTCAGCTACTCTATTCTGCTGAGGCTCGCCCGGTGTACAATACTAGGCTACTATGCCATTTTCCTGTAAGAACCTTGCAAAGGGTCCAGGAACTTGGCCATATGGGGTGTGTCGACCGTAGTACTCTCCCCCACGGTCGGACCTTACTACCTTAATCTTTAAGTTGTGCTAATTTTCTACTTCAGCCTTGAATATTTTAAATTTATCCAATACTTTCGATCTTTCCTTAATTGGATAAATATAGCCACAATGAGAATAGTCATATGTGAATGTTATAAATGAATCATAACCATCCACACTCTTCACAGGAAAAGGACAACAGATGTCTGTGTGAACTATTTTGAAAATTCCTACGCTTCGTTTAACATCTTTCTTTATTTGATTAACGTACCTTCCTTTTA
This sequence comes from Miscanthus lutarioriparius, assembly GCA_904845875.1. Lineage (NCBI taxonomy): Eukaryota > Viridiplantae > Streptophyta > Magnoliopsida > Poales > Poaceae > Miscanthus > Miscanthus lutarioriparius. Next base: position 115,376,368 of record CAJGYO010000001.1, read on the forward strand.
TGCAATCAATGCATTGCTCTAAATCTGAAAATTCTAAAGGCGAAAGAATTGATTTCTTAATCAATCGCTCTATTCTCCCCCTCGAAATATGGCCTAAATGACAGTGCCATAATTTTGATGATACATCATGAACTCTCTTTCGCTTATTACTTGCATTCATAGACGAAGATGCATTCTCATTCTCAGTACTTATATCATTCACATTATCAGAAAGTGATAATAAATAAAGCTTGTCTTGTCGGAAGGCAAGACCAACACACTTATTATTAATCACAATCCTACATTTGCCATTACCAAAATGGCGATCATATCCATCATCATCTAAACGTGAAACACTTATTAAGTTTCTTCTCAAAGAGGATACAAAAAGAACTTCTGAAAGCTTAAGTACAAAACCATCAACTAATTCTAGAGAGAGATCTCCAATGGCTTCAACTTCAGCTTCAACTCCATTTGCTACTTTAATTCTTCTTTCTCCTCTTTGCAGGGTCCTCCTCGTACGGAATCCCTATAATGAATTTACAACATGAATAGTTGCACCTGAATGAATCCACCAAGTAGATTTTGCATAACTGAAATACAAGGATTCATCTATGAATGTAATGAAATCCTCACCTCTCTTCAGAAGACTCTTCAGGAAGTCTGGATAGTCCCTCTGTTAGTGTCCATGCTTCTTGCTCCATTTACACTGATCCTTCTCAACTTGAGCATTGTTGTTCTTCGGATGATGGTTATTCTGAGGGGCTTTCCCTTGAGGTTTGGCATTCTTATTGAAGTTCTTGTTCTTGTTGTCCTTCACAAGGTTAGCAGAGTCACCCTGTAAGGATTTTAGCCTCTCCTCTTCTTGAACACACATTGCGATAATCTTCTCTATATCCCACTTATCGGGCTGCATGTAGTAATTAACAACAAAAGTGTCATATTCCTTTAGCAAGGAAGCAAAAACCAAATGAATCAGGAACTCATCCTTGAGCCCCAAATCCATTGGCTTCAGTTTCGAAGCCGTGTTGCTCATCTTCAGTATGTGCTCTCTGATATCGCCACCAGTATATTTCTGATTGAACAATTTTTTGATCAAAGTACTGGCATAAGCCTTTGAAGAGCCAGTGAACTGACTCTCCAGCTTCTTAAGATATTATGTGGCGGTATCACAATCTGGGATAGACCCCCTTATAGCATCTGAAATTGTGGACTTAGCCACCATCAAGCACTTGCGGTTTGAAATGTCTCATTTCTTGCGTTCGAGATCATACTTCATCCACACTTTTGCATGATCTCGCTGCCGAGCAGTGAAATCAGCATCAGTCTCATTATCTTTCCTCACCGGATCCACTGGCTCAGTCAGACATGGGGAGGTAAGCGCTAGGTCATTTTCAGACAGCGCAAGTGCTAGTTCATACTTCCCTCACCATACCCTATAGTTGCCCCCTTCAAGAGCCTATATGTGTGAGATGAAAGCCATTGGGTTGAGTCCTGAAAACACCGTCAGAGATAGTGAGAAAATATGACATCATAATTGCATGCTTTAATTTAACGTTGGTCAAAATTAAAACATACAACATTCTTATACACTAATTCTACATCACCGTTGGGCAGAAATAGAATTAATGCATGGAAAACTTATTAATGAACATTATAATATTTATATTATCAACGTTAGTCAGAAAACAACAATATTATAATTTACTGAATAAAATTCAACTGCCCTTCAAATTAAATTCTCCCGTTGGTTCGAATTTAATTAGAAGACAATAAACTTTAACATTACAGCGGAAACATGAAAAATTATTTGCCTATTTTTAGAAGCATTTAACTGTGCTAATCTATTCTCTGAAAAAATCATCCCATTGGTTCAAATTTTGACAGAGATTGAAACTGGACAAAAAATCATCAAAATTTGCTTCTGAAAATGAATGAAACAATAACTTCGATTTATCTTTGTTCATTTAGCCTAGCCCGTTGAAATAGTGCTCGGCTCAGCAGCAAAATCCGGCCCGGCCTGCTCTGCTCTCACACGCGCTGCGCCTTTCGAGGCCGCAACACAGGCCTAAGCCCGACAAAGCCGCGCCGCCGCTTTGCCGGGCCTAAACTTCAGCCCGTTAGCTCTCTGCACCATCCATCTCAGATCGACGATCGAGTCGTTCCTTAGTGGAACAAAACAGTATGACGCCTCTCCCTAAACCCTAGGCTCATTCTGTCTCCCTCCCCTTCCTCTCTCAGCGCAGCGAGCAGCAGCAACCGAGCAAGAGCCGAGAGGTGATTGCACCATCGCTGCCCTTTCATTGTGGCACAAGACTCCCAATGGTGGGCGTGCCACGGTCGAGTGGCCTAGCAGTGGCGCCCTTGGCGAGCTCGCATAAGCCGATGAGCAGCGGTGGCTCGGCTTTCTTCACTTACGCCGACAAGATAGCATCGCGGTGCGGCAAGCGAGGTAAAAATCATCTCCCAAGCCCTTCCCTTTCCCCTTCTTCTCTCGATTGGATCTTACTCTATTCTTCTCGGATCTTGTCCGATTGGGGTTTAGGGTTAGGGTTAGGTCGAGTTATGGTTAGGGTTTGAGTCTTGTTCTTCTTCCCGAAATTTGTCTCGTGGGTTAGCGTTTGAGTTCATTTTCAAAACCGAGACCCTTTCTTACTCCTTTTCTTCATTCGATTTGGGTTTAGGGTTGATGAACCCTCTGCTTAGATCGAATTGGATCTCTCACCTCCTTCTAATTCTTTGCTACTCGGTTTTCAACCCCGATAAGCTAGATCTCGCCTAGTTAGGTGGACTGATACCATTGATAGAAATGTTACAGGATCACTAGCCATAGATCTAGCACACAAACTGACATTTGATGAAGTATAAACCCTAGAACATGTGCTAGTATAGGATTAATAGATAGAGTGAGAGAGAGATAGGGGTTGAGGAGGTGCAAACCATCGATACGGCCGTAGAAAACGAAGCTAGCCATGGGGTTGCTTGATGGTGGCGTTGTGAAGCCCTAACGGTGAATCTTGTTTGTCATGGTGGCGCGGTGCGAGAGATGGCGATGGCGGTGGCGGTCTTCGAAATCCTTTGGTAGCACCCCTCTTAGATCGGTTAGGGTTTTGGGACTGTAGGTGGGGCGTCTGACGGCTCAGGTGAACCTCGTGCCTTGTGCCCCGACCCCCACCTCCCTTTTTATGGCGTGTGTGGGGCCACCAACCATGGGCTGTTAGGCGCCCCGATTAGAGGGTATGGATCCAAGGTCCCAATTAGCCGTTGGTTGGAGATCATCTAGCACATCCATGTATTTGCATACGTGGCTATGCTTCACTCACCAACCCGGCAACCGTTCTTCTTCTTTGGGTTCGAACGAAGAACAAAGTTGTGACCTCTTAGTGCCAGTTCATTTGCCTTTCCATGCTTGTGCTGCATTGCCAGGCTCTCAGGTCACCTAGAATTGGGATGGAATTGGTTCTCCATGTCGCAAAAACATTGTAACATCTGTGCTGGAATGTGCGAGGTCTCAACGACGTGGTCTAGAAAGATGTCGTAAGCCTGCTGTTTAAAGACACAGCCGCCTCCATTGTATGTCTGCGTAGAAACAAAGCTACAGAACATGGACCTAGCCATCATCAGGCGTACGGTTGGTGCAAAATTCGCAAGCAACTTCATTGCCCTACCTGTAGCCCAAATAAGAGGTGGAATCCTCCTAGCTGCAAATGAGGATTATTTCCAACTATCATACCACCTCTTATCTGCAAACACCGTGATGGCAACCTACACCATGAGAAGCAGACGGGTCTAAATGGCAGATCACTATGGTGTATGCCCACAAGGCGACGCTGAAAAACTATAATTCCTCCAAGAGCTCAAGTCGCTGCCTAGACCAGCACATGGAAGGTGGCTGATCCTTGGAGATTTCAACTTGATCTTTCAGGCGGAGGACAAGAACAACTCAAACCTAAACCGACGTCTAATGGGTGCCTTCGAAGCAGTAATTGATGAATTGAACCTAAAAAATAGGTCTCAATGGCCGGCGTTTTACTTGGAGCAATGAACAAGACAACCCCACTCTAACAAGGATCGACTGATTGCTTTGCACCCCGGACTGGGAATTATTATTCCCAACATGTTTCCTACCTTCTCTGCCCTCCCTAATGTCAGACCACACCCCACTCCTCCTGAAAGGGGAAATTGAGCATTACCAAAATACATCCTTCCGCTTTGAGAATTTTTGGGTACACATAGATGGATTCAAGGAAGTGGTGCAGCAAATTTGGAACAATTTGGTTCACTCTACCCTGCCTCTCAGCGACTAAACACGAAATTGGCGAGAGTGGCAAAAGGCATCGGAGATGGCACAAAAGAAAGTTGGGGACACGCTTGTTGCGGTTGGCCATCGTCAAAGAGGTCCTATTGCAACTTGAAGCTGGCACGGGGAGACCGGGCTGCTCACGAGCAGGGAAGCTGAAGCTGCTGGCCGTCGATTAAAAAGCAAGGAGGACCCGGGCTCTCGACCATAGAAAATCCAGAATTAGGCAGGCGCTCTAGGGTGGCATACATCCATGATGGAGGCACAAACACAAATTTTTTTTCACATTAGAGCTAGCACAAGGTTGAGGAAAAACTACATCCAATCACTTTGCACCACACAGATGGGGTGTAGCTATTACACATAATGACAAAGAAAAGTGGTGTCCGACTACTTCTCGAGCACACAGGCTCGATTTCGGAGAGTGAGAACTTTTCGGACCGGGACGGCGCTTGGATACATCCCAAGTGACCTCGATGCTTGAGGCACCATTTACATAGGATGAGATCAAGAAACCATAATCTCCATGCCGTCGATAAAGCGCCAAGTGCGGATGGGTTTATAGGAGCCTTTTTTCAAAACACTGTTGGGACATAATCAAGGACAATATCACGGCTGACAATTAATAGCATGTTCTCGCTAAACTCACAAGGTTTTGAAAGGCTAAATTCAGCAAACATTATCCTACTCCCAAAGAAGGCAGATGCATTACGAGTGACGGACTTCCTACCAATCAGTTTCATTCACAGCATCGCAAAAATATTTGCCAAGCTGCTTGCAAATAGATTGATCCCAATGTTGGACTCCCTAGTCTCCAAATGCCAAAGCGCTTTTATCAAAAAAAGGAGCATCCATGACAATTTCCTTTATGTCCAAAACATGGTGCACACGTTCCAAAAATAGAAATTGCCGGCCATCTTCCTAAAGCTCAACATACACAAAGCTTTTGACACGGTCAGTTGGCCATACCTATTGGAGGTGCTGCAGGCAATAGGCTTCGAACCACGCTGGCGCGAGTGGGTGTCAATCCTTTTTCGCACCTCCTCATCAAGAGTGCTGCTAAATGGCCAGCAAGGACCGATCTTCAGTCATAGGAGGGGGGTTCATCAGGGTGACCCTCTTTCACCCATGCTATTCATACTCGCCATGGATCCACTACGACGGATCTTTGGACATAGCAACTTCAAAGACGATGTTCTCACCACTCTACCTCTGGCGGGGGCAAGATGGAGAAACGTCCATGTATCACGAGATGATGTAGCAATCTTCATCAACCCGCTTAAGGAAGATTTTGAGGCCATCACGACCATCCTACATGAATTTGGCATAGTATCGGGTCTACACATAAACATGCAAAAGAGCTCAGTCCACTTGATCAGATGCCAAGACATTGAACTCGACCATGTCCTGGCCTCCTTCATAGGAACAAGAGCATCATTCCCATGCCGCTACTTGGGGCTGCAAGTGCATACTAGAGCCTTGCGGAAGGTCCACGTTTAGCCTCTAATTAAGTGCATTGGATGAGAGGCTGCTTGGGATGGAGCGGCAAAATCTTTGAGCAATGGGTGGCGAGTGAGACTTTGGTCATCATAGTACTATCCTCAAAGCCCACCTACCACCTCACCGTGTTCCCCCTAGTAGTTTGGACAAGAAAAAAGATTGTTTCTTTGGAAAGGATATGAGAATGCTAATGGAGGCCATTGCCTAGTAAATGGCTGGCCATTTATGTGCATGCCCTAAGGACTTGGGGGAGCACGGGGGGTGCAGGACTTGGAGAGGTTTGGGAGAGCATTGTGCCTCGATGGCTATGGTAGGAATGGACAGATGACTCCAAACCGTGGGAAGGAACGGAAGTACCATGTAAGGATACAAATCGCCTCCTGTTCAACGCCTCCACCACGGTCACAATTGGCAATGGACACAAAGCTCGATTCTGGCATCATGCCTAGCTAGAAGGGGAGGCTCCCAGATTTCTGGCTCCTAACCAGTTATAGCTGGCACGTAGAAAAAATTGGACGATCAGCTAGGAATTGCACAATGGGAGTTGGTTTAGATTGTTGCGGACGCATATCACAACAACTGCACAGATCAGGGAGTTCATCTATCTATGGATCAGATTACTAGATGTGCAGCTACAGGAGGGTGTGCAGGACTCAAACACTTAGAAGTGGACGGCCAATGAAAATTACTCCACTCGCTCAGCATATAGGTTACAATTTCAAGGTTCACATCAGAAATTTTAGCATGACCTCATCTGGAAAGCACATGCATAGTCCACGCCTGGATCCTCATGCATGATAAAATCCTAACAACAGATAATCTTCAGAAGAGAGGATGGCCGCACCAGTGGCACCGTGTCATGTGTAATGGTCCCTTGGAGATAGGGGTGCATCTCTCCTTCCTGTGCCCTTTCGCTAGAGTAGTTTGGAACCAAGCTCTGTCCTAGTAAAATTTCATTGTGCAGCTACCACAGGATGACCGTACCTGCTTTGCCAATTGGTGGGAGGAAGCGGCAAGCAAGGTGCCAAAACAAGGCTGAAGGCGGTTCAATAGAATCCTCATTTACATTGTATGGAACTTGTGGAAGGAGAAAAATAGGAGGATATTTGACAATGCCCATAAAACGGCCTAGCATGTGGCCTCCTTGACAAAAGAGGATATAATGCAACGTCGTAGGGCTATGTCCTTTGATGGGTAAATCCAGTTAAGGGTGGGACATGTCTTTCCTTTCTGGTCTTACGACCATAGTGTTGGCACTAGGGGTGCTTCCTGTACATAAAACTCTTACCCCTTACTTAATTGAGCGGCAGAGCTCCTGCCTTTTATTTCAAAAAAAAATTGGCTGATATGTCCATGTACACAAGCTGATGACTGTATTACTGAACAAACTTTGTGTTGTTTTGATTTGATGATGCGGTTGTGCTCGGTGTGTTCTAGACTTCTAGTAGTATGTGTGACATCATGGGTGATTGAAGAATCCGGACCCATTATAGCCAAGGGGTGGGAAGTTAATACTCATATATGTGAGGCTTTGTCCTAGCACAAAAATGGCAAAGCAAAACCTTTTTTCTTTGGCTATACTAGCTTGTGCACCCCTAGTACAGATAGTTGCCACATGGCGTTCTGAAAAATCAGATGTCACGGAGCTGCTATAGCGAGATACTACAGGCACAGAACATATTGCTGCTGGAAAACATTCTAAAGGGAGGAACTCTTGACGAGGGATCATCAGTGGGATTAATCAGAATGAGAATATAGTTCAAAAAATCATGATGGTAAGATGTGAAATGCCACAAATTCATGAAACTCAAGATGCTAGGATTGCAATGGTTGAATATGTAACTAAACTGAATGCATGATTCATGTTGAGGGCCAAGGCATAGAACTGAACTCAGAGCAGATAAAGCACATTCACATGATTGAAGACTGAATCAATGTCAAAATATGATTGTCTCTAGACCATGTCTTGCTATCTCTAGGTCTCTAATAATGTTAAAACATTGAAATTTGGAATTTGATAAGTCTACACCCATATTTATGACCATATCACAATTATCCTCCTCTAAAACAGCAAAAGAATCAGTATCTTCTAAATTTCTTTTTGTTTAGGTTCTCTTCTTTGTCTGAGATCCTCTTGTTGACTTGATCTTTTTTTTTCTTTCTCTTGGTTTTTAATTCTGCTGCTAATTCTCGCTTTTGTCTCGTCATTTTCCTTTTGTTCTACCTTTCTCCCATCATTCTCTTATATAACTCTTCTCGCTTTTGTCTCATCATTTTCCTTTTGTTCTACCTTTCTCCCATCATTCTCTTGTATAACTCCATGATCATTTCAAGTGGTAATAAAGAGGTGAGGGGAAGGAGAAATTTCATATTTGAATTGAATTGAACAAATCTGGACTAAACCTGTCTATTTCGGTTCAAACATTAAAACCTGGTTATACAGAATGAAAAAATAAGACATAAAGGAATGTAGAATAGAATAGAGAGAATACCTCACACCCATTAGGGAGGGGTGACTTTCATATATATAGCCACAAGGCTGTCAGTACATTTACAATTAGACCCCTACATATATACATATCTAACACCCCCCGCATGTAGCGGGAGGATCATGGATGCATAGACTAGACTAAAAATTAGTAAATAACTGTTCAAGCATGCCATTAGTCATGATATCCGCGAACTGATGCGAGGATGACACATGGAGAACACAAACTTCACCAAGGGCGACCTTCTCATGGATGAAGTGAATGTTGATCTCGGTGTGCTTGGTCCGGTGGTGATGGATGAGGTTTGCTGTCACGTATACAACACTGACGTGGTCACAGAAGATAACCGTGGTGGAGGGTAGCGGTAGATGGAGCTCCTAGAGAAGCAGCGCAACCAGCAGCACTCGGCGACGGCGTGGGCGATAGCACGATACTCAGTTTCAGCACTGGAGTGAGAGACAATGGTTTTACACTTGGACGACTAAGACACCAAGTTGTCACCGAGGTAGATACAGTAGCCCGACGTGGGGCAGCAGGAGTTGGGGCACCTTGCCTAGTCCGCATCTGAGTATACCATGAGGGACTGGACAGGGATCAGTGCCAACATGGAGACCAACAGAAAGAGTGCCCTTGATGTAGGGAAGAATGTCCTTGATGAGGGCAATGTGTGGCTCCCGAGGGTCGTGCATGAAGAGGCACACCTGCTGGACCGCATAGGCCAAGTCGGGGTGGGTGAGAGTAAGGTACTGTAGCGCCCGGCAAGGCTATGGTACTCAGATAGGTTATCGACTAGGGCACCATCTGTAGCTGATAGCTTGGACTTGGAGTCCACAGGCATCGCGGTGGGATGGCACTCAGACATGCCAGCATGCTGGAGAAGCTCAACAGCATACTAGCGCTGCGAGAGGAACAACCCGTCGGAGGAGCTCATGCCAGAGATGCCGAGGAAGTGGTGGAGCACCCCGACATCATTCATTGCGAACTCCAAGCTGAGGCGCGCAGCGATGTGATGCAGGAGGTCTAGAGAGGAGTCCGTCAGATGATGTCATCGACGTAGAGCAGCAAGTAGGCGATGTTGACTCAATCTTTATAAATAAAGAGAGCACTATACTACATCCCAACATTAACGTCACATGGGGGTCATTAAAAATACAAAAATAGCGTCGGAAGGTCAGACATTAAAGATTAGTAACATTCAGTCAATCGTTATATCTCGTTTTTGCAATAGACTATCTGTCGTTACTGTTATTTTTGCTTTACCGTTCGGCGGTCTGTCGTTACATCTTAGTTTTTTCGACTAACCAAACATCGCTACATAATAATTGGGCTCGCGCGTGCTTGGCTGGACTAGTTCCCGCCAAATATTTTGGTGGCCCACCGGTCATAACCAAATTCTTCCAAACCCAACCCTTATCGCCTCCCTCACTCGGCATTCCCCACCCCTACGTGACTCGCCGCCGCCTTCTGCTGAACCCTAGCTATGCGGCCCCTCCTGCTGCTACTCCATGGCCTCCCTGCCCCATCACCATCGTCTTCTCCGAGGAAACGAGGCGCGTGCCTCGTGCTCCTTTCCTCCCTCGGCATCCCCGCCCTCACCATGGTCATCAGCGCTTGCCCCAGCCATCGTCAACAGAGCTCACACCCACCGTGTCATCAGTGCCCGAGGAGATGAGCACCCACCCTATGCCAGGTGCCTAGTTCCTCATTGTGTCCTTCACCTACAATGAGTGCCCACCACCAGATATGCACGCCCCTTCTCTTTCCTTGCTAGTGCAACGTGCACTTGTAACCTAACTCAAGCTATTTGGCTATTTGCATCTAGATCTGATCCATTACTTAGTTGGCTGGTGACAAGCACCCACCATGTATGCAGGCCCCTCATCTTCCCTTGCTGTTGGGACGAGCACCCGTACCCTAACTTAAGCTATTTTGTTGCATCCGAATTTGATCTAATTACAAGTGTATACATGCCTACCAACTTCGATTTTTTGCAAAAAAAAACCTTTTCTTTTAGGCCCAGGTGGATTGGTTTACTAAAATTTCTTTCATTTTTAGGTTTCACTTGTCATAAATTATGATCTCACAAATAATCGTGAGCTTTACATCCACTACATTGGTCGCTCTGGTTGTTCTGGGCGCAAGGTGAAGTGTCATAAGTCTAATGGAGGGCCTAGGAGGGGGCCCATGCCGGCTAGGTCTGGGCTAACCATGCCACCAGGAGGGGGGCGCAACCGCCGACATCCAAATCCAGGAGGATTAGGATTAGCTTGCTTGGAGGATAAGTTAGATTGCTTAGAGGCTAAGTCTCCTAGGACTATAAAGACAGGGGCTATGTAACCTTTCAATCTTAAGCAATAGTAGAACAGACCAAGGGCCTTCTATCCCCTCCTCTCCCTTCTAAGCCTTGGTCCTCTTCCCCTACGACTCTCTCTCCTCCCCATAGCTGACGCCTACACCTCCCCTAACCCTAGCTGCCGCCACCCAAGGACCCCCTCCTTGTCGGGCTCTGACACTGGTATCCGGAGACTAGAACGATCCTAACCACGCTGATGGAGAACTTCAACAAGAACATCCGCAACAACAGATTCGTTCCTCGCTCCCGCCGCCACAAACAACAATAGCAGCCCGCTGTTGTCTAGTACCATAATGCCCTCGCTGCCTGTTGCACCTTGCAGCAAACATGCAGCTAGTAGTGCCATCGCCAGTCATCTCTATAGCGGCCTCGACACCAAGCCTATGGAGAATGACTCTCACCACAACAACGGGCACCCATGTCCAAAGGAGCACCTCGCCACCCGCAACATCATAGATCGCTTTTTGGAGGAGATGAACAAGTTCCCTGATCAACAACGCCAGATCCCTCCATCAAATCCAATTCAACTAGAGAAGACCACACCAACACTCAGCAGGTTCGACACCAAAATCAGCTCCAATTTTGCTCCTACAGATGCATCTAAGGGGTTTCAGATGGAACCTCCTCGATCACCAAGCACGACACCAACTCCACAAACGAGATCACCGCCAAGGGAACCACGCACAGCAACAGCCCACTATTGTCTAACACCGCCATGCCCTCGCTGCCTGCTGCACCTCGCAACGAAGATGCAGCCAGCCACGCCGCCACCAGCCATCTCCATGGCGATCTCGCCACCAAGATTAGGGACAACGACGCAGCAATGACAAGTATCCACGCCCCAAGAAGATCCCCGACATCCGAAAGATGACCAATCAGTGGATGAAGTTGTTTGATAATGAATTCTTCGCTCACCTCAACAATTCTCCACCAATAACAGATCCAATTCAACCGGAGAAAAACAAGCCATAGGACACCAACACTAGAACTATGGGCAAGGCAAAACAAGAAAAGAGGATTGTTGCAGAACATCTTAAGGAGGACAACAAGCACGATAGAGAGATGGTACAGTCCGCTTCCCTCAAAGAAAATATGGAGTACTCCAAATCGTCGAAAATTCCTGGAATTAGGAACCAGGGGACGACCAATCTGTTCGTCATCAAACCAGAACAGGAGGTAACACCTATGGCACAGCTACAGTTTTGCTTCCTCATTCGATGACAGGTCCAAAGGCACCTCGACACGCAACAACCACAGTGCCCACACCTACGCCAGCCACCGCAGCAGCAACATCGCTTCCACCCACAATCAACAATCATGACGCAACGCTGGTGATCCCTATTGACCTAGCCAGGGACAAAGAAGCACCACAGCAGGATGCGCCCAACACAAATGCATCTACGGGTGCCCGGTTCACCACCATGATCCTCTACAATAACACTCGAATAAGACGTTTCTCTATTAACGTCAGTGAAATAGCATGGCGTGCTGCATCTCAACCAACACCCTACGACGACTACTTTGTCAACATTGGCGCCTGGTTCACCACCAATAACATAACAAATCCACCAAAAATCACCAACGTGATCACCAGTGACGCCATGGTGTTTGGACCAGCGAGCATCTTGTCACCAGCATACGACACTGGAAGGCCATCAGACTATGAGAAACCAGCCAACAAGCTATAGGTGCAAAACTCTAACAAACCTCTTCCACTTATACAGCTAATTTGGATGGATTCCATCATCCCACGTGCCCACATAGCAGCAAAAGGCGTTGCATCTCCACCAACACTATCCAACTACTACCCCTTCGACTCCATCAGCACCACCAACATCATCATCAACTACACCCTTAGCACTACATGGTTCAACACACTTAAGCCAATCTGCTGGAACATCAACACCAGAGAGACGAGCTCCACATGGGGACAACTTCATCATCTTCTACATGCGCACAATATAGGCGTCTACAACGTGGACGACTAGTGCCACCGAGCATCCCCACCTCAATAACTCTGATAGACTCCAGGGCGATGTAGCCCTGACCCTCATCATCCATGCCATCGCTACCGCAATCATAGACGGCACTGCAACACTGACTTGGTCACTCGACCAAGGGATCATCATCAACTTCGGTAGGTACTTCTACTTGCAGGCACCATCACCACCACGACCGAACTCGATGGACTTCCTCCTTGCCATTGGGAGAACGACGAACTAGCACTTCATTGCCAAACGCTTCCAAGCTACAGCAACCCCAATGTTCATCTTCGTGGAAATTGGCTACATCAACACACACCACAACTCAAGAGACAGCCACTCCATCATCACCGTAGCTCGAGACGAGCTTGGGCCAACATCGCCCATCAAGCCATACTACCACTTTGGGAACTTGGTCACTTGACCAAGGGATCATCATCAACTTCGGCAGGTACTTCTACTTGCAGGCACCATCACCACCATTACCAAACTCGATGGACTTCCTCCTTGCCATTGGGAGAACGACAAACCATCACTTCATCGCCAAATGCTTCCACGCTATAGCAACCCCGATGTTCCTCTTCGTAGAAATTGGCTACATCAACACACCACAACTCTGGAGATAGCCACTCCATCATCACCACAGCTTGAGACGAGCTTGGGCCAACATCGCCCATCAAGCCATACTACCACTTCGGGAACAGCAGCAATCTCCAACTCCACAATGAGCCCATCATCAGCAACACTTGCGATAACACCACCAACACGGTGATCAAGCTAAAGTGCTTCATCTTCAGCATATAGGCAATGAATTTTGAGGAGCCTTCCTTCCCCAACACTGTCAACAACCGAGCAAGGATGCAGTGTGAGGACGCGCTACATGGAAAAGGGGGGAGTGATGTCATACGCCCAATGAGGGCTGAAGGCCCATTAGGCCCAGGTGCCGGCAGCAGCGGCGGTGCCACCCCCAAGGGGGCTGCCTCCTAGGACAGTAGCAGCGCCACCAAGGGAGGAGGCTAAGATATAAAGGAGTCCACATCTATAAGGACTTCCCTCATTAGGTTACTTAGGAGACAAGTCTACCTAGGACTATAAGTAGAGGGGCTATGTAATCATTGCAATCAAGAAAGAATAGCCTAAGGGCTTCCCTATCCCTCCCCTCTCTCTCTCTCTCCAACGTCTCCCTCTCCTCTCTCCCCACGCCATCTCCCTCTCCTCTCTCCCCAAACCCTAGCCACCACCTCTCCTCCACCATAGCCACCGCCCCTAACCCTAGCCGCCGCACCCCTAGGGCCCCCTCCCAATAGGGCTCTTACAAGAAGTTTCTAATTTCTGCTACTAATTATGGCTTCTGTTTATTCTAGTGGACAGATTTGTTGTTGCTTATTTGCTTAACTGGGCCAAATCAACAAGTACACGTGGCATAGAAACCGAGTGTGTTCTCTGCGTCCTAGATGTTTCTTAGTCATTTTGGCATATGGCAAAAATGAATACATAGTTCATGTAGAGCTTTAATGTATCATCTAGATTTATTGTAGGAAGTATAGCAGTTGCCTTTAAATTTACTTAGTGTGAGCTGTGGCTTAGTTTGATCTTCAGCGTGGACTGTGGTTTAGTTTGATCTTCAGTTACTCCACATTCAGTTACTGTGGCTTAAGATTATTTTTTTCCTATTTCTTTTGCTTCTTGTGGATAGTTCAAGAGAATCTATTGCTTAGTTGAAAAACAAGCGTAGCTCATGAGAAATATGGAAAGTTGACTTATAAGATGGGTGCCCCCCTCCAAACCGATCACCCTATTTTGCAATGTTTATTCTTGTTAAAATTAATATGTATGTTTTGTTTTTCTTGCTTGCTTGCTTGCCTACCTATCAGTATGACTGAATTGAATTGAACTGAATTCTAGGGACATCTAGGAGTCTAGGTCAGTTATGCTTATTAAGTTGTTCTTTGACATGACAAATTTCATTGAATTTTGCAAAGTCATGTTGCTCTGTTAGATGTAAACAAATAGGACACTGATAACGCTGCACTTTGACTGTCTCATTTGCTAATCCCGTTAGGTGCAAGGCAGATCCTTGCTTTTCTCCTTTTGTCTGTCTACATGTAAATGTAATGGGTAAAAAGAACCTTGCTTTCTTGCAGTGTATTCAGCATATTCAACATTGCTTTCTTGCAGGAATTTTAAGATTGCAGGGTTATGGATGGAAAAAAAGTTCACATTTGTTATCTTATAGCTAGGGGGACTTAGACAATGTCGCTGAAATAATTAGACTATCAGCATAGAAAGCAGCAGTTTATAGATGGCAAAAAACTAATTGTAATTATATCTGATGTAGGGTTAGCTGGTGTTTCTCTCCATTGAAAGATCCTAAATGGCTAGAGGCGGTGAATAGCCTAATAAAAATTTCTACAACAACACTTAAGCCAAGTGGTTAGACAACTAAATGGTGCAATGCAATTTTTGTGCTAGCACTACTAAAGAGATGCAAGCCACCTAACCACAAGTCTTGTATACTATGATCTCTATGTATCAATCAATGGCTAGGTCACTACTTTGCTAAAAGCTCTCAAACCAACTACACTTGCAATACTTGAATTTAAATCTAGTTGCTTGTTAAGTTTGATCCAAGGTTAAGTTTTTTCACACGCTTTATGTCGGTTATCTTAACCATGTTAGACAAGCCCTAAGTGCATTACTAAAAATTAAACATGTTTTATATTACAATGCAATGCAAGGGACAACACAAGCTCATTTTTTAGTGAAGTTGCTTAGGTCAAGCACATTTAGCTCATTCCTCAACCTACAAAAGGTAGCCTCATCCAACGGTTTTGTGAAGATATCCGCTAATTGATCCTCGGTCCTTACACCTTCTAGTGATATATCATTTTTAGCAACATGATCTCTAAGAAAGTGATGATGGATATCTATGTGCTTGGTGCGAGAGTGTTGAACCAGATTATTAGCAAGTTTTACCACGCTCTCATTGTCACACAAAAGAGGTACCTTTTCTAGAACTACACCATAGTCTAGAAGGGTTTGCTTTATATAAAGCATTTGTACACAACAAGCACCCGTGGCAATATACTCTGCTTCAGCAGTGGACAAGGCCACACTATTTTGCATCTTAGAGGTCCAAGACACTAGTGATCTACCAGATGTGCTTTTTTCTATCAATTTTGCAACCGGCATAATCCGAATCGGAATAACTAACTAGTTGGAATCTAGCTCCTTTGGAATACCAAAGGCCAATGCTTGGTGTGTGCATAAGGTACCTAAGGATTCTCTTAACAGCAACTAAGTGAGCTTCCTTAGGATTAGCAAGAAATCTTGCACACATACACACACTAAACATGATGTCAGGCCTAGATGCGGTCAAATATAGCAAGCTACCAATCATAGAACGGTAGAGAATTTGATCAACCAATTTACCTCCCTCGTCTAGGTCAAAATGTCCATTTGATGACATTAGTGTCTTGATTGGCTTACATTCATCTATTTTAAATCTCTTGAGAAGATCCTTAGTATACTTTTCTTGAGAGATGGAAATTCCTTCTTTTATTTGCTTGACTTGAAAACCAAGAAAGAATGTAAGCTCTCCAATCATAGACATCTCGAACTCCTTCGACATCAATTCACCAAACTCTTTGCAATAGTCTTCATTTGATGAGCCAAATATGATATCATCAATATATACTTGACAAATGAAGATCTCTCCATCAAGCTTCTTGGTGAATAGTGTGGTGTCGACCTTCCCAATGGTGAAGCCCTTCGCAATGAGAAAATCCTAAAGGCGCTCATACCAAGCTCTTGGGGTTTGCTTTAGCCCATATAGTGCCTTAGACAACCTATAAACATGATTAGGATATCTAGGGTCTTCAAACCCGGGAGGTTGATCAACATAGACTAGTTCATTTATGAAGCCATTTAAAAAATGCACTTTTAACATCCATTTGATATAATTTCATTTCATGATGAGACGTGTATGCAAGGAGGATACGAATGGCTTCAAGTCTTGCAACCGGTGCAAAGGTCTCTCCAAAATCTAAACCTTCAACTTGAGAGAACCCATTTGCAACTAGCCTTGCCTTGTTCCTCACAATGATGCCTTGATCATCTTGCTTGTTGTGGAACACCCACTTTGTTCCAATGACTCTTGCATCTTGTGGACGCTCTTCAAGTGTCCAAACTTCATTATAAGTGAAGTTGTTCAATTCTTCATGCATGGCATTTATCCAATCTGGATTTTGAAGAGCTTCTTCTACATTCTTAGGCTCAATGCAAGAGACAAATGAGTGATGTTCAATAAATGAAGCAAGTTTTTAAGAGCAAGTCATTACACCCTTTGAAGGACTCCCTATGATGAGATCTTGTGGATGTGCTTAAAGTAGAGGCGAATTTCTTCTATCAACCACTTGAGGAGGAGGCTGTGGACATCAACATCTTGAGCTTGTACCACCATTTGGTCATGGGCGACATAAGTATCTTCATTTTCTACTCTCCCATCTTTGTCATCATCTTGTGTCACATTTGATAAAGAGGGTGGATCAATCACATGCATTTCATCTTCATTATCTTTAGACTTGATGTCTCCAACCGGAATGTTCTTTATGGCCTCCCTCAATGGTTCATCACCTACATTATCAAGATTCTCATGTGCTCCTTGGGAGCCGTTAGATTCATCAAACTCCACATCATATGTTTCTTCTATCAAGCCAGTGGCATGGTTGAATACTCTATATGCTTTGGACTTTGATGAGTAACCAACAAGAAAACCAATATCACAACGTCTTTGGAACTTCCCTAGGTATTGCCGCTTCTTATAGATGTAGCATTTGCAACAAAACACCCGAAAGAATGAGACGTCCGGCTTCTTCCTATTGAGCAACTAATAAGGGGTCTTGCCAAGAAACTTTTGAAGAAATAGGCGGTTGGATGCATAACATGCGGTGTTGATAGCTTCCGCCCATAAATTTGTGGTGTGTTGTACTCATCAAGCATTATTCTTACAAGAGTGATAAGTGTCTGGTTCTTTCTCTCTACTACACCATTTTGTTGATGAGTGTAGATTGCAGAGACCTCATGCATGATCCCAACTTTATCACAATATGCTTCAATGTTTGTGTTGTCAAATTCTTTCCCATTGTCACTTCTTATCTTCTTAAGCTTCACTTCAAATTTATTTTGGGCTCTCTTGGCAGACTTCTTGAACCATGCGGCCACTTCAGTCTTGTCATGAAGAAAGAACACCCAAGTGTATCTTGAATAATCATCAACTATCACAAGACAATAGAGGTTGCCTCCCAAACTCTTATAAATTGTTGGTCTAAATAGATCCATGTGGAGAAGCTCTAGCACTCTTGTTGTTGATATGTAAGCTTTGGTTGGATGAGTGTTAGCAACTTGCTTGTTGGCTTGACATGCACTACAAAGCTTGTCCTTCTCAAATTTCACATCCTTCAAACCTCTCACCAACTCATTCTTCATTAATTTCTTGAGTGAGCTCATCCCAACATGTGCAAGTGTTCTATGCCAAAGCCACCCACGTGATGTTTTGATAAATAAGCATGTCTTCAAGTTTGCATCTTCGGAGGTGAAATCCACTAGATATAGGTTGTTGTATCTAAAGCCCTTGAATATAACTTAATCATCATCTTTCTTTGACACAACCACTTCCTTCTCGGTGAACAAACATTGAAAGCCAAGATCACACAATTGACCAACGAAAAGCAAGTTGAAGCTCAATGAAGCAACATATAGCATATTTGAAATTGAGTGATCATTTGATATTGTAACTTTGCCCAACCCTTATACTTTGCCCTTTGAATTGTCACCAAATGTAATCCTTTCTTGAGCATCCACATCCTCATCTAGTGAGGTGAACATACGAGGATCAAGCTTGTTGTTTAGGGACTTAAACTTGATGAGGGCCCTTGACTTTCTCAACTAGTGACTTAGCAACCCAAATTTGCTTAGGCCTATTCTTGTTTGGTGGACCTAAGAACATGACTTTCATCTTTACACTAGAATTCTTTCTAAGCATGTAGTGAGCATTGAAAGCAAATGGTCTAGTATGCTTGGGCAAGGGTTGTGGTGGTGGAGTTTCACACTCATGAGCAAAGTGACCTTCTTGTCCACACTCAAAACATCTCTTTGGCTTAGGCTTTGACTTGTATTGTTGATATTGAGCTTTAGCCTTCTTCTCTTGATTTGCCAATAATTCAATACCACTTCTATCCATCTTCATCACGGTGTTCATTAGTAGCTCACTTTGAAGATATTAGCCTCTTGTGAACTTGCTCAAACTGGTCTTGAGATGTTCCTTCTCTAACTTGAGTTTTTTGTTCTCTTCTCTAAGTTCATCATGATTCTTCTCCATCTTGAGTCTCTTGTTCTCTTCTCTAAGCATCTCATTCTCAAGTGCCATATCATGATCATTGTCAGAGTTCTCTATCACAATTGTGTTGGTGGTTGATAGTTTTTCAAGATTCTTTTTGAGCTTTTCATTTTCATTCTTGAGCTTGACATAGTCATCATAGTTGTCGGACTCAACCACTTTTTTGCCTTTGCTACTAGAACCTTGCTCAATGCTCTCAACAATCAAGTCATCACATGATGTGGCTATATCAATCTTAACAACTTGGTTAGTAGCATCATGCGGTTCATTGGATAAATACTCATGAGAAAGCACAAGATTATCATGATTAACTTTGAGAGTGGTGTATTCTTCTTCTAGCAAGTTGTATCTTGTGGTGAGCTCATTGTGTATCCCCTCATGTTTATCATATTTTTCTCTAAGCTTCTTTTTAGAAGTTTTGAGCTCCTTGAGTTTGGATAACACAATTTCATTTTCTTCTCTAAGCTCACAACTAACTTTTTCGGCTATGTCATATTTTGCTAAAAGAGACTCATTCTCAAGTTTTAGCTTTTCATTTTTAGCTCTTGTCTTTCTTATGATTTTAGTGTAGTCATTTAGCAAGACAACTAGATCATCATATGAAGGTGATTCAAATTCTTCATCACTATCATTGCCATTTTCATCACCACTACTATCATCATCACTTTGTACCTTTCGATCACCCTTGGCCATAAAGCATAGGTGTGTAGAGGATGATGGCAGTGGTGGCGGTGGAGGTAGTGAAGTCCCAATCACAAGAGCGGCCACCTTCTCCTTCTCATTATCACTTTCATCACCGGATGAGCAACTTGATGATTCAATGTCCATGAGCCAAACACCAACGATGTAAGTCTTGCCATTCTTCTTCTTATGATATTCCTTCTTCTTGCCATCCTTCTTCTTATATGGCTTGTTTTTCTTCTTCTCATCATCATCATCACTTGAGTCATCTTTCTTGTCCTTGTACTTCTTCTTGTACTTGTCTTTCTTGGGCTTGGGGCATTGATGAGCTAGATGACCAAGTTGTCCACAATTGTAGCAATCCATTTTGGAGATGGGCTTCCTCTTGCTACTAGTGAAGAATTTCTTCTTCTTTCCATCAAACTTGACACCATTCTTGTTAAGCTTTTTGAGCATCTTGGCGGTTCTTATCACCATGAGTGCAAGGCTTGCATCATCGATCTCATCATCACTTGAGCTATTATGATCAACTTTCGCTTTGCCCCTCTTCTCTTGGCTAGTCTTGAATGCCAAATCTTTCTTCTTGGTGGAAGAAGAGCCATTTTGTGGAGTGATGTGCATGTACATCTCATGTGCATTGATCTTCCCCAATATTTGAGTTGGTGTAGCGGTGGAAAGATCACCTTGATGAAGCACCGTCACAATATGCCCATACTTGTCAATGGGGAGGACACTCAAGATCTTTCTCACAACATCGAATAGTTGCATTTGAGTGAGTCCGAGTCCATTGACCTCCTCTACAAGAACATTCAAGCGAGAATACATTTCATTAGCACTTTCACTAGGAAGCATTTCAAATGAATTAAGCTTCTTCATCACAAGGTGATAGCGTTCCTCACGCTCACTCTTGGTTTCCTTATGGAGCGCACAAATATCCGACCATAGTGAATGGGGGTCTTTGTGGTTCCGCACATGGTTAAAGACATCCTTGCAAAGGCCTCTAAAAAGTGTGTTTTTAGCCTTTGCATTCCACTTCTCATAGTGAACCTCATTACCTTGAAGGTTGGCAGGATCCTTAGGTTTTAGGAAGCCTTGTGAGGCGGCTCTAAGCACTCCAACATCTAAAGCCTCTAGGTATGCCTCCATGCGAATGTTCTAATAAGGAAAATCATCTTCCTCAAAGATGGGAGGGGGTCCATCCCCATGGGATATCTTGCTCTAGGCGGTTAAGCCTAATTTAAGGAGCACGAGGCTTTGATACCAATTGAAAGGATCAAGATGCCCAAGAGGAAGGGTGAATTGGGCTAATTCTAAATTTCTTGCAATAATTAAGCCCTACACTTAGCCTATTTCACCCCCTTGTGCCTAAAAGTGTTTCTATTGTTCTACCGCAGAAAAGTTTTGCACCCTAGGTTCCAATCCTACTCTTGCATGGCAATTCTAAGAATGTAAAGACATGAACTGAATTGCTCAAATGTAAATGCTCAAAGTAAAGAGAGAGAGAAACACGGCGATGTTTTTTCAAGGTATTGGAGAGTCGCCACTCCCCACTAGTCCTTGTTGGAGCACCCGCGCAAGGGTGTAGCTCCCCCTTGATCTACGTAAGGATCAAGTGCTCTCTATGGACTGATTCTTCGACACTTCATCGTGGTGAATCGCCCACAACCGCTCACACCATAACTTGGGTCATCCATAAGCTCCATCGAATGATCACCAAGCTTCTAATCACCACCGAGCCGTCTAGGTGATGGTGATCATCAAGAGTAACAAGCACGACCTCTCACTTGACCCAACTAAACCTAATGAGAAGAGTGGATGCATACTTGCTACTCTCTATGCACTAATGAGGTCCTTAATCTTAGATTAGCAAATCTCAATCACCCCACTAGGCTCTTGTTCTCCTTTTCACACCAAAAGGTTTCCTCAACTGAACAAATGGATAAGAGAACCTCAAAGCACGAGATGGAGGGGTATAAATAGGCCCAAGCCAAGAAACTAGCCGTTACCCCCCAACTCAGCAAAGTCAGGGTCACCGGACAACAAGGTGGCGCACTGCCACCCCTTGTCTGGTGCCACCCCAACGGCTAGTTTTTGAACTAGCTGTTCTGGGTTGGCACCGCCACCCTAGGGGCGGTGGCACTGCCACCCCAGGGGCGGTGACTAAGCCCTAGTTTCCCTCCTCTCTGGAATAAAGCTACGGTGGCACCATCACCCCTAGGGCGATGCCCTATCCGGTGCCCTTGTAAGCAAAACACCAAAAAGACCTAGTCTCTAGAAATAAATGGTGGTGGCACCGCCACCCCAAGGGCGGTGCCCTATCCGGTGATCGCTAGAGCTAATTCCCAAACTATCAGGCTCGGGAGAAAAAGGGCGGTGGCACCGCCACCCCCTGGGCTATGCACTGCCGCACCAGGGGCGGTGTACACCTCCATGTCCGGTGCCACCCCCAACGTTGCCCTCCGTTTCAAGTCCCGATTCGAAATGGTTTTTGACTTTCGATGATCTTAGGCTTCCTCTGAGCTACCTAGTGCTAGATTTAACAAATATGCCCCACATTCTTCTCACTAGATATGCCTAGGTCAAGCTACCCATCCATGCCCCCTTTTATAGTACATCCAAAGGAAAAAACAAAGTCCTACAACTAATCTAAGTATCTCTCAATGCCAAACGACACTTAGAACTAGTCCGTCCTTAACCTTGTCGTCCATCCTTTGAAAACCGAAATAAATTCCATCGTCAGGGGCATGAATACCATAAGTGCCCAATCAATCACCATTACCATGACCTAATAATTGCCTCTGCAAAACACATGTTAGTCATAGTAATCTTATGTCATCATTAATCACCGAAACCCAACTAGAGGCTTAGATGCTTTCAAAGATATTTAAGGCTGAAGTAGAAAATCAGCATAATTTAAAGATTAAGATAGTAAGATCCGACTGTGGGGGGGGAGTACTATGGTCGATATACCCCATATGGCCAAGTTCCTGGACCTTTTGCAAAGTTCTTATAGGAAAATGGCATAGTTGCCTAGTACTCTACACCGGGCGAGCCTCAGTAGAATGGAGTAGCTGAAAGTTGCAACCGTACCTTAATGGATATGGTGAGAAGTATGATAAGTTACTCCACTTTACCGACAAGTTTGTGGATGGAGACGTTAAAAACCGTCATTCATATTCTCAATCGAGTACCAAGCAAGTCGGTGCCCAAAACACCATATGAGTTATGGACAGGAAGGAAACCCTCACTTAACCACTTACGTGTGTGGTGCTGTCCAGCTGAGGCTAAAGTATTTACCCCAAACATTAGGAAGCTAGACTCCAAGACAGTAAGTTATAATTTCATTGGTTATCCAGATAAGTCAAAATGTTATCGTTTCTACTATCCTGACAGACATACGAAGTTTGTAGAAATAAGACACGCTATGTTCTTGGAGGATGAGATGGTCAGGGGGAGCATGGTAGCGCGAGAAATTAACTTTAAGGAGAAGCGGGTACATGTGCCCACTCCGATGGTTTAGGAGCCATTTTTCTCGCTATCTGTTGCTGCTGCACCAACAGTGCAGGACACTGTAGTGACAGCATCTATTGTTAGTTCTCCCGTGGCGACAATAAATAAACATGAAGAACCTATCCTTCAGGATCCTATAGAGCTCGTTGTCACACATGAGGAAGTGCAACAACAGCCCCATATGGAACAAGCGCCAACTATGAGGCCCCTAGAAGGTCTTAAAGAGCCAGAAAATAAGCTATTCCTGATGACTACGAAGTCTATGTTAGTGAAAATATGTTAGTGAAGAATTTCAAATGGAGGGCAATCCCACCTCATTTGAAGAAGCCATGAGAAGCGCTCACTCGTCGAAGTGGCTTGAAGCCATAGAAGATGAAATGAGATCAATGAGCACCAACAATGTTTGGGACTTAGAGAAAATTCCTAAAGGAGCCAAGACAGTAGGCTGTAAATGGGTTTACAAAACTAAATATGACTCCAAAGGAAATATGAAAAGGTTTAAAGCGCGACTTGTGACAAAAGGCTTCACGTAAAGAGAAGGAATAGATTACAATGAGACATTTTCTCTAGTCTCATGTATGGATTCTTTTAGAATCATAATGGCGTTAGTGGCACACTATGATTTAGAATTACATCAGATAGATGTAAAGATGGCTTTCCTTAACGGGGATGTGGATGAAAATATTTATATGGCACAACCAAAAGGTTTTGTCGTGAAAGAAAAAGAACGTATGGGATGCCGCCTGAAAAAATATATTTATGGATTAAAACAATCATTTAGACAGTGGTATTTAAAGTTTGATGGAATAATAAGGAAGTTTGGGTTTAAAGAGAATATAGAGGACAATTGCGTATATACAAAGTTCAAGAATGAAAAATTTATTTTTCTAATCTTGTATGTGGATGACATCTTACTCGCTAGTAGTGATATTAATCTATTACTGGAGACGAAGAAGTTCTTGTCCTCAAATTTTGATATAAAAGATCTCGGTGAAGCTTCATTTGTTTGAGGGATAGAGATTCACGGAGGTAGAAGAAAAGATGTTTTAGAATTATCGTAAAAGGCATACTTAGAAAAGGTTCTAAAGAAATACAGTATACATGTGTGTAAGCCTTCATCTGCTCCTATAGTCAAAGGAGATAGTTTTAGAAAATTCCAATGTCTTAGGAACCAATATAAGATCGATCGAATGAAAGAGATTCCATATGCTTCAGCTATAGAAAGCTTACAATATGTTCAAGTATGTATACGCCCTGACTTAGCTTTTGTTACCGGGATATTTGACAGATATCAGAGTAATCCAGGAATAGAACACTGAAGAATGGTAAAGAAAGCTTAACGTTATTTGCAAGGCACAAAAGGTCTCATGCTAACATATAGAAGATCAGGTTCCCTACATATAGAGGGGTATTCAGATTCAGATCTTGCGGGAGATATAGATGATAGAAAATTCACATCAGGCTATGTATTTACTCTCGTAGGGGAAGCTATATCATGGAAAAGCTCCAAGCAAACCGTCACTGCATCATCCACGATGTATACCGAGTTTGTAGCATGTTATGAGGCAACGGGACAGATAAACTTGCTAAAGAAATTTATGCCGGGGTTAAAAGTGGTCGACGACATTCATAGACCACTCAAGTTGTTCTGCGACAATGAGCCAACAGTATGTTATGCTCAAAACAATAAGTCAAGTGGTGCTGCTAAACACATTGACATAAAGTTTTATGTTGTGAAAGATAAAGTCTGAGATCATTCTATTAGTCTTAAGCATATAAGTACAAAGAAAATGCTTGCGGATCCGCTTACAAAAATCTTACCGCTCAATATGTTCAGAGAACACTTAGCCGGCATGGATTTATGAGAAAGTCTATGGTCCCTGAACAATAAGGGCCTAGTTGAGAATCTGTTTTAAAACAGAGAGGTGTATTGTAGCTGTTAATCTAACGGCACTAACCGTTGAGATGAGGCACGCTCTATGCGCTAATCTGTGATGGAATGGGAAAAGAGATAAGTATTTTAAGTTTAAGTCATAAGTTGAGATCAAGGAGTAGAATGTTAGATTGATCTCCACCGGCTCGGTCCAATGACCGAGTCGGACCCTGACCCACGCTCTGATCGGGGTCGCGCAGCGCATATAAAAGGGGATGGGGTGCCGGGGCTTTAGGTACGAGGTTCACCGTCGCCACAAACCCCACCTATAAACCCTAGTCTGATCGAGAGGGTGCACTGAGACGACGGGAAGCTCCACCACCGCCTCTACGCCACGTCCGTCGTTTACGCCACGTCCGTCGTTTGCACCGTCGCCGGGACGCCCCTGCCACCCCTTCACCGACACCGTTCATGGCGAGCTCCACATCCACCAAGCCCGGTAGTCTGATCCCATCTATCCCCTCTCTCTCTCTTACATGTCCTAGGATAAAGAACTCTCTGTTATACTTTTCTAGTGAAGTTACACCTGCTGATCTACGCTAGTTGATCCTAAAGGTCTAACATCCCTTGGCTGAGAAGCAAAGCGCCACGGAGAAGAAACCAAACACAAAAAAAGAAGGCAGGTTTCTTCTCTTGCGGCCGCGCGCCACCCGCGGGATGATTACCGCATAAGCACCGTGCGATATCCGCCGGAGCAGGCAGACAGGCAAGCAAGCAGCGGCCGACGCCGGTGGGAGTCGGCACCGGGAGATGGAAGCGCGGATGCAGGTCACCGTGGGTGTGGTGGTGGTGGCGACGGCGGCGGCGCAGCTGCAGGTGGGGTTCTTCGACACGCTGTGCCCCGCGGCAGAGATCATCGTGCAGGAGGAGGTGAGCTAGGCCGGCCGTGTCCGGGAGCACCGGCGTCGCCTCCAGCATCGTCCGCCTGCACTTCGACGACTGCTTCGTCAGGGTCAGTACTCATCACCACGCGAACAACACCTCCTGCTTCCTTTCCATAACTGTCGTGCACTTGCGTTGGCTAATAGACGAGGAAAGAACAACACGTGCTGCTTCCTTTCCATAATCTCCTTTTGAGTTGGATGCTTTGAGCAGTAAAGCTGGCTTTCTGCAAGGCGAAAGCCTGACGGGTTTTCTTTTGGGAGAAACCGATCAGAGTTCAGAACTGTCTTTGGGCCAGCGCCGATCATTCTTCGTTCCCCAAAGCTTCGCCTCGTTTAGATTGAGGTTAGGAATCAGTATTTGACACTGTAGTATTTTTTGTTTGTATTTGACAATTATTGTTCAATCATGGTCTGACTAGGCTCAAAAGATTCGTCTCGTAATTTATAATCAAAATGTGTAATTAGTTTTTTTATCTACATTTAATACTCCATGCATGTATCAAAGATTTGATGTGATGAAGAGAGAGTGAAAAAACTTACAATCTAAACAAGACCCTTGCTTGGGTGCCGATCTCCACGCGTGTGCAGAGTCCATGGCAGTATGGTATTCAGGCCTTGTTTAGATTGTGGTTAGGAATTAGTATTTGACACTGTAGCATTTTTGTTTGTATTTGACAATTATTGTCCAATCATGGCCTAACTAGGCTCAAAAGATTCGTCTCGTAATTTATAATAAACTATGTAATTATTTATTTTTTTATCTATATTTAATACTCTATGTATGTATACAAAGATTTAATGTGATTGGGAGAGAACGAAAAAAAAACTTACGATGCAAGAAGGGATGTTGGAATACCGAGGCACCAACCTCCGAGTCCTCGTTAAGAATTTCTTTTTGGGGAATGGTAAGGTTTCATTATTCAGACGCTTGTGCCCTAACACTCTAGCTAGCTAGTATGGGCGTGGTGACATGCTGGTAGCAATGGCGAAAAGATTTTTAATTGGCCCCGTTTAGTTCCAACTCAAAAACCAAAAATTTTCAAGATTCCCTGTCACATCGAATCTTGCGGCACATGCATGGAGTATTAAATGTAGATGAAAAAAAAAACTAATTGCACAGTTCATCGAGAAATCGCGAGACGAATCTTTTAAGCCTAAATAGTCCATAATTGGACAATTTTTACCAAATAACAACGAAAGTGCTACAGTAGCCAAAAGTCAAAAATTTTCGGAACTAAACGCGCCCTTAATTTGTTTCTGTGTGTGATGGTGTGCGTAGGTTGGAGTTGGAGGCAACGCGTACCAGGTGCCGGGCGGGCGAAGGGACGGCAACGTCTCGGTGGCGCAGGAGACGAGCGGCAACCTGCCGCCGCCGACGGCGAGCGTGAAGCAGCTGAACCAGATCTTCGGCGCCAAGGGGCTCAGCCAGTCGAACATGGCCGCCCTATCGGGAGCGCACACGATCGGGATGGGTGTCGCAGTACAGCTCCTTCAGCAGTCGGCGGCTCTACGCGTACACAGGCCCAACGCTACGTGGCGGCGCTGACGCAGCCGCCGGCGCCGGCGGGCAGATGGTGCCACTAGACCCCGTGACGCCGACGGCCGGCCTTCGACACCAACTACTACGCCGCCATCATCATATCGTCGCCAACCGCGGCCTGCTCAGCTCCGACCAGGCGCTGCTGCTGAGCGACCCGACCACGGCGGCACAGGTGGTTGGCTACACCAACAGCAGCCCGGAAACGTTCCAGGCCGACTTCGCCGCCGCCATGGTCAAGATGGGCGCCGCCGGCAGCATCCGGACCAACTGCAAGGTGGCAAACTGATGAATGGGCGCATTTGGACGTACGTGTCGGGCCGTACGTGTACGTACGATGTAGACTGTAAGGGTGGTGTGGTCTCTGATAATGGCCCTGTTCGTACCGTCTCAACGAAGTAATAGTGTTTTTCTCTCATAATAAATTAGCGTTAACTGTTTTTCCGGTCAGCCGAACAGGGCCGATGTTATCCGGTTCTATAGATTTGTACTTCGCGCGCTACGGCGCTAGAAATAGCTTAGCTCGATCGTGCGTCTTGTTTTCGTGTAGCTTTTCTTTTCTCCTCTTTTTTTTGTGGTTATATGTGATATAGCTTTGCTCATTCTTTTGGCCTGTGTACTTCTTGCCTGCCTATGGGTTCGGAGACCGTGAACTACTGAACTGTGTATCTAAGGATTGTGACAAGGATACGATGATAGTAGTGCTCAATAAAAGGCTGCAACAAACAAGTCATTGTAACCTCTCCATGTGTACAGTGTACCTCGCTACCTGCGTCCCCTGCCCCCAAGCCCGCAAGTGCATACTAGCTAGACAGGATATGGAGCGGCAAATGAATTATGCCCAACTCAGAACTTGGAAAGAGAGCAGAGGACCAAGATGCTACTAGCTCAACCAACCGCTGCCGGCTGCTTCAAGTATTCATTCACTATGTTTTGGCGTAACCAGAGAGTCTTCAATATACTATTAAAGAACACTTTCCATCTCCTATAGTTTTAGTTGGGTTCTTATCTTAGTATTTTTGCTCTTCAAGAGTAACACAAGATACAGAAATGGCAATTCTCCGGTTCAAGTTTATAGAATTTCATCTAGTTTACTGCAATTCTAATCGTTGTATATTCCTGTGTTAATAGCATTTGTTCGATGTACTCTAGTTTCCTGTAACTTCTATGAAATGTTTTGAGGTGTTATCTTCGCAAACGATAATGTTTAGGAGCGGTCGTCCGTCCATCCGGACGCCGCTTTCTGGGCCTGCACAGCCTAACAGGCCTGCTTCCTTGCTTCTCCCAATCTATCTCTCAAAATATCTCCCACTCGGCTGCTGCTGTATTCCCCGGCGTGCACCCTATCTCACGGCGCGCGGCCCCACCATCCAGCGCTGCGCTCCCATCCCACGCTGCGTCCCTCCGTCGCCGTGCCATGCTCCATCCCCCGCCGCGCCCACTCTAGCTCGCTACGCGCCGTGCCCCCGCTGCTGCGCGCCATGTCCCGTCCCCCACGTGTGCCAGGATGCTACTGGGGTGCTGCTGAGGTGCCGCCACCGCCATTCCCCACCAGAAGGTCGTGACCGTTGTCGACGTCGTGGCCGTCATGACGCACAACCTCAGCAAAGAGATGTTGCGATCAAAGTGCATGTTGCAAGCCTATGTTTCAAGTATTTCCGATGTTTCAGAGGGATGTTGCAATTGTTTCATATGGATGTTGCAGAAGTAGATCAGGGACGTTGCACATGTTGCAAGTATTTCAGAGGCATGTTGCAAGTGTTTCAGAGGTGTTGTTCAAAATGGTTCATCTGGATGTTGCATATATTTCACACATATGTTGCAACAATATGTTCCAAATGTTTCAGCTGTTTTAGTTTTATGTTGCAGTAAGTGTTTTAATGTTGCAAGTCGCAAGTGTTTTTATCTAATGTTGTATATGTTTCACACATATATTGCAAGTGTATGTTCTAGATGTTTCATTCGTTTTATATGGATGTTGCATTCAAGTGTTTCATGTTGCATGTGTTTTATTTGTTCGGAGAGTCAAGGGGCGCGGGGAGTGATGTTGGCACGGCATTGGCATGTGTAATGATGGGGCGCCGCGAGCTGGGGGTCGATGGACGGGCCATGGCGCGCTAGTGTCCTGCGGACGGGGCACTCTTGGGGCCACCGGTCGGGGTGCGATGGGGGCAGGGTGCGTGTGCGAGACGGGGCGAACGACCTCGAATCAAGGTGGACAGAGTGGGCTACGTGTGTGAGGTGAGTCGTGTGGACGCGTGGGCGCTGCGACAGGATGAGTGCGCATGCGGGGCGGGAATAAAATCAGCGCACGAGGACAGGTTGTGCGAGCGTCTAGACGCGTCATCGCGCCGGGCGTCGCTCCGCTTCGCAAATAGGGAATTGTATAGTTTGTAAATTTCCCTCTTCTTTCTTTCTCCTTCCTTCCATCCTTGCTTTCTTAGAAAGGTGTATGTATCTTAAGATTCTAGCATCTTTATATTTGCTAACAAATTATCTCACAATATTTAGAATTTATGATTAAAATGGGTACTATCAAAACCATGAATTCGTTTTATAAACGTAACGTTGTACGAGTGAAATTTAATGGCAACGTTGGAGACTACGCCGAGTCAAAACCACATGCTACTATACTTTAAAAACGACAGACCAAATCACTTCTAAAGTCTACACTAAATTTTTGTGTTAATATATATTAGCTTTATAATTGACACGGCAAATATATATGATGGCGGGGGGCCTCTATTTCGATCTTGCCTAGGGCCTCTAAAATGTCTGAGCCGGTCCTGTCGGCTCCGGCTTCTCCAAAACAGCTCCTACGAGACAGTGAAGGTTTTTTTTTGTTTTTTTGGTTTGACTTGCTATTCTAGAGGAGCAGAAGCCGATAAAGCTAAGGGGCCGTTTGGCCGGGCTCTTGCCTGCTCCGGCTCTCAAACTGTAGGAGCACTGTAGCGTGCAGAGGAGCTGGAGCCGGGAAGCTAAAAATATTGGCTCCGGCAGCTTCTTCGTTGTCAGTGAGACAGAAGAGGATGAGATTGAAAAACAGCTTCTATACACAGTGCGATGAGCAGCACCTATAGGTTGTTTTAGAGGAGAAGTCGGACTGTCGGTTGAGAGTTTGAGACGCGCCCGGAATGATTTTGCGAGCTGGAGACGGGCGGCGCCGCGTGGTTGGCCGGAGAGTACAGAAGTTTTGATGGCCCGTGCCAATGGGCCCGTCTTTTGGGAGCTTCAGTGCTCTCGTGTTGGGCTGATTTTCTCACTGGGCTACTCAACATCGGCAATATGTTGGGCTGTATCTGGAACTTGGCTTTGCACATGGTGCATGTACTGGGCTAATTTTCTCATCATACAAAAACTGAAGAACTGGGCTACAATTTTCTCATCCGACGGTCTACACAATCTGGCACACTCTACGCAAAGCCGCTTCTGGTTTTCCAGTTCTACGCTAGCGAATTCGCTTTTAAATTAAATTTAAATTACATGTAAGATACTACTGTATAAGCTTAAGATTCACATGCACACGAGACACGAGCAGAACTCGGCAGCCCAACGAGATAGTACGTACAGCCACGAACCTGAAGCTAGCTAGACCATTCTACGTACAACAAAGTACCCTATATAAGGGAGACCAAAACTGCAAACTTGGAGGACCCTTTGTAGCCTAGCACAGGCAAGAACCTCAAGCACGGCGTGCGGACACAAGACACGACACAATCCAATAATACAATGCTGGGAAAAAAAGACCTACGTATGCTGCCTGTGTGCCAATGCAGTGCAAGCCGGCCCGGGCTGCATGCATAGAGCTAGCAGTTTATACTGTAGGACGCCACGAAGGAAGCACGCCGTCTCACATCAGGTGGCCCCCGCCATGCAGCATCCCGCCGGTTTGTGGCGCCGCCGTAGCAGCGGAGAAGTCCGGCCACATTGAACCCGTACCGGCGCCTGGTGGCATCTTCCACGTGTCCACGCTGTCGTTGTCCAGCAGCAGCCCCGCGGGCCAGAGGAAGGACGACGACGACCCGGCTGCGGAGCCACCACCTCCCCTGAGCCCGAGGCCTTGCATTTGCACGGCCACCGCCTCGCCGGCGCCCGCGCCCAGGTGTAAGGGCCCGGTTGTCGGGAGCCCGAGCCCGAGGTCGAAGTCGAACGACGACGAGCCTGCGCCGCGGCCTTCCAGCAGCGGCCCCGCGGCGCCGAGCGCGAACAGCGAGCCGAGTAGGCCGCCGCCCTGTCCCTGCGACGACGACGACGACGGCTGCAGGGGAGGCATCATCATCGGCGGCGCCGCGCCGGCGCCGAGGCCGAGGCCGCCGAAGACGTGCGCCGCCGCCGGAGCGCGCCTGGCGTGCTGGTGCTGGTGGTGGTGCGCCAGGCGCGGGCGCTTGCGCGTGGACCCGCCGATGGGGACGTTGCGGAGGGAGCCGCCCAGCGTCCAGTAGCGGCGGCAGGCGCGGCAGAAGTGCCGCGGCTGCGACGTGTTGTAGTTGTTGTAGTAGCAGAACTTGGTGTCGTGCGACGCGCACCGCGGGCACTGCTCCCCGCGCGCCGCGCCGCCGGTCGCGTCGTTGCCGGTGCTGTTGCTCTTATTGGCCGCCTCGGCGGCGGCCGCGGCGTCCTGCAGCTGCTGGAGGTAGGCGGCCATGTCGGCCGCCGCACCCGTGGAGACATTGTTGGTGCTGCCGGAAGTGGCGGCCATCCCTGTCGTCGTCTTCGTCGTGGTGAGGTGGTGGTGGACGCCGTGCTTGCAGGTGTTGTGCGGCAGCGGCGCGAACGGCGACATGGTGGGAGGCTGCAGCCGCGCCGCCTGAGCTTCCATTATTTGGCCTGCCATTGGATGCTCCTAGCTTGAGATTGCAGAAGTTGATGCTCTCTGGCGAGGACCTGATGGTGACGATGTCTCTGTGTACGTATATGCTTCTTGCTGCTGTTTGAGCCGGGACGCCGGCCCATGGGTGGTATATATACGCGCGTGCATGCTAGGAGGAGTCGCTGCAAACGCAAACGCAGACACAGACAGGGAGATTGAAAAAGACTGATGGGTACGGATGGTGACAGAAGGCTGACGAGTTCAGTACGCAGGGCGCAGTCTGCACAGTGGATTCCAGGCCGCGGGCGCCACCACCACCGGGCCGCCGAGCTCTGCTACGACTACGAGCAGTTGCTTTCTTTGAAGTTCCAGCCAAGGAATCCTAGCTACTACGGCTGGTCACGCGACCACCTGCTGGTGTTGTGCCTATGCCCTATGCATGCATGGTTTTATCCGTCGTCTATTGTGCGCCGTCGGATCAAACAACTCACGTACTCCTATCTGCTCTAGGCTTGTCCTTCCATGTCGTGTCTCCATATGCATGCACTAGGTGAATTTTTCTTCTTGGAGTTGCAGCTAGCTAGTACTAGTAGCACGCACTCAGGAGTGATCGACGATGATCAATGCCTTGTTCGGTTGGTTGATGAGTGATTGTTCGATGCTTGACTGAAAAAATACAACTCGCTATAGTACTCGATTGTTGCCACTAGCCAATTGCCGTGCCATAGGTCCACAACCACAACCTCCACCTTTGATCGTAGTACCTCGTCATCACGTGTGTGATTTGTACCTTGCCATGCTGGCCGGATAGGTCGATTCACATTCACCGGAGGACGACATACAGGAATATGAGGCCGATCATTCGCTCACGGCAAGTTAATTTGATGGGAGTTTTTCAATCTGTATAACATGCATGACACATCGATTACGCACTAGGTAAAAACTGTGACATGACATGAGATAACAAGAGAAGAGCTGGATTCATTGGGGTGTGATACTCACTCCATCCCTTTTTATATGTCTTTCTCACTTTCCGATAAGTCAAACGGACACAAATTTAACCAATATATATACAAAATATTAATATTTACGATATATAAATAGATTGTTGAATCTATTTTTATAATAAATTTATTTAAAAATATAACTATTGCTAATACTTTATACAAGTTTAGTCAAACTTAAAGAAGTTTGACCAGCACACTTTTTACGGCAATAGATATTAAGGGACACAGGGGTTTGTTGGAGTACACAGTTACAATGGGCAATAAAACTAATTAAAGGTATTATTGCCACTTCACAGCACATTATTATGTCATGAACACATGATAGGCGTCCTTGGCTGGGTCCTTCGTCGCATATAGGAGTAGGTATACGTGCAATGTGAATTGCTACAAGCTACGGCTGCCCGCCCGGACGAGGGACGAACGCTAGCTGCAAGGAGACGAGACGAGACGAGCATGGATATGAGTTGAAGGTGCTGCAACCGAGGAGGCGGCAAACAGGCACCTATCTAGACACCGATCGATCCTACGGATGGAGTAGCCGTGTCTGTCCTTCCTTGACTGACCCATGCAGGCGAGGCGATGGAAGACGGCCGGCCGGGCCGACTGGAGCTGATGCGTTGTTGTCATGGGCATGCACCCCGGACCAGCGACCACGACCGAGCATCAACATGCATGGTCTCTTCTTCCTGCCCAGAGACTGATGGCATGGGACCCGCGTGCATGCAGGTGGACCAGACCAGACCAGCGAGCCCGCAGGCCGCCGGGCACAAAACATGACCTGCAGCCTTTGACGACGCGCCCAGTCGCATCGCATGGCATGCTGCTGGCCGGTGTGGCCTACTCTACTCTCTCCGGCCACTCTCGTTCGTTCGTCTCCTCTCCTGTCCCGCGGCCTCCCGGGCCGAATTTTTTTATTTTTTTAGCTTTTTTTTTTCAAATTTTTTTTACAAATTATATCCTTAGAGGTAAGATTTTAAAATCTGAACCCTTAGCTGGACGCCATCGTTGCTAACACCGAGATCTTAGGCTCGATGCAGACGTGACGGTGACCTGATAGGCAGCTCGATGCCATAGATCCTGGCGTCGAGCTCGGCGCCGAGGTGGTGTTTTAACCCCGGGCCCAACCTTCCTACCCGAACCTTCTTCCTCTTCTTTCTCCTCCCTCTCGGGTTTTTTCTCTCCCCACTTCGCCCTACCTCACGAATCGACATATTGGACCTTGAAAACTTTGATTTGATCCGTAGATCTTCGAGAGCAAGGTATCCTCGCTCCTCTCCTAGTTTTTTTTCGCATCGAATCGGTATATATTAGTCGATTTTTTCAACCTAAAAATCGTCATTACTTAGGATTTCATACAATTTTTAATATTTGTATTATACAACCCTAGGTTTAGGGTTTAATGTTAATTGCTTTCGATTCTTAGAACGAAATTGGTTGTATTGTAGTTATGGTTCTCATTGACATTAATTTGTGATGTTTTGATTTTTGTTTGTTAAATTACAACCGTTTTGTTAGATACAAGAAATATATCGGGAGGAGTTTGGAGGAAAACAGGGTCGTCCTCAAGAATTATACCCCGACGCGTCTAGCAAAGATGCCCCTGTCCCTCCTGACCTCCCTATCCCTAACTGTGGCTGTGGTTTTCCGACCGACATGTTTTAATCGAGACATCTAGACACAGCGACGCGTTGCTTCTACACATGCAGTCGTTTTAATGTAAGTAATTGTTTTCACTATATTTTTTTCTTCATTTGTGTAAGTAGGCTACTAATATTTTATTGGAATCTTGTTGTGTATGACTATGAGAAGTGCTTTTTCTTTCAGTGGATCGACGGTGCAGACAAGTTTGACCCTAGGTACCTTCTTTTCGACGATTGATACAGAGGGAAACATCCACGTGAGCACTTCAAGCGGTGGGTTCCACCCCCCTAACCCCTCGCCAATGACGGCTAAGGAGAAGCACCTAGCCGCAGTTAGACAACTCGAGGAACCTGCTCTATGCGAATACGGAGATCGAGCTGTGATAAATCCTGAGAATACATTGAAGTTTATGTGTCCGAACAAGCACGAAGTTACTGGAAAGTGTATCTGTTTAAATGTTTATCTCTACAGGTGTGCGTGTACTAATGTATTCTATTGTAGCATTATGGATTTGCGAAGTGTCGTTTCAATGAGTAGCTCTACGGTCCTAAGAATCAATGGCCGGAGCCACCAAAGGCAAAGGAAAAGAAGAAAGAAAGATTAATTTACAAAGCACCTCCAGTCAAGTACGAATATGGTGTTAAATACAACTACGGTCTAGTCCCTTCGAAGCTTGGAATAGGCTATTATTGTGGCCATATGGTTGACTATGATGAGATTGATTATTTTTGTGGCAAACATGAAATCGTATTTTGTTTCTTTTGTCAAGACATATATGATATAATTTTTCGTTTGAACATAGCATAAGGAAATGCAGGTGGGAATGTTATGAGGGTCAAGCTAAGTTCTTGGATGAACTGAAGGGGAGGCAAGTAATTGCACGAAAAAGGAGATATGGACCTGACTATGTCAACCTATTTGTTAAACATCACAAAAACAAGATGCGTGAGTTTGCTAGACAGCGCGGTATTCATAACCCGATCAATGTTGGGCTTGACAAATGGGGATTAGAGAGACGGAGGACGTTAGAGGAGGAGAGGGCAAGGAAGGAGGCAAGGGAGGAGACAAGAGTACAGATGCAGGTCTTGAACGAGCATGTTGTTGCATTTTGTGCTAGTGAGTGCTTGAAAGACTTTTTTCGTTGCCTGATTTTAAATGTAATATAATCGCGTTACTAACTGATTGCATTTTATACATGAAGGGATTGGATGCAGCGAGGACCATGCCGCTGAGGTGGCTCGTGCAAGGTATGAGGAAAAAAAAATTAGATGAGCACAGAACGCGAGCTGGTCGCACCGTTCAATCACCGATTGTATTATCTGATGATGGGGACGAGGATGAGGACGACACTACTAGGTTGAGCGATCTCATCGCTCTTGCTAAGGCGGGCTTGCAGGTGGAGGAGGCAGAGGACGACACTAGCAGACTGAGCGAGCTCATCGCTCTAGCAGAGGCGGGCTTGTAGGCGGAGGAGGCTGAGAACGACACTGGCAGACTGAGCGAGCTCATCGCTCTAGCAGAGGTGGCCTTGCAAGCAGAGGAGGCTAAGGACAACACTAGCAGACTGAGCGAGCTCATCGCTCTAGCAGAGGCGGGCTTACAGGCGGAGGAGGATGACGACGCGTTCTTCACTCAGGCCGCAGAGGCCGCAGATGAAGCGGAGGCCGCTTACTACAGACGACACGTAGGTCAGAAGGTTAGAGCAATGCAGGTGAGCCTAGCCACAGCAACAAGGTTGTGGTAGAGGACTGGTACTCGGATGATGAGTTGCTTACTCAGTATGTTTCAGACTAAGGATTTAAAAGTGCATTTGCCCCCTATGTGGGTTTTGGTGTATTGATAACATTCAAATTAGGGACTAATGTGATCTTAATGAGATATGTCGCAGCTATTAGTCCCATGAAAGATTCAAAGAGTTGATAAAGATGAAATGGTATCCCTCAATTCTTGAAGTTGTAAAGGCGGATGAACTCAAAGCGCTTTCCAAAGGTTTTATTTTTATTTTTGAAGTTGGTCTGAGGAAGATAGAGTGCTCAAGCATAAAAATAAAATCAAAAGAGAGACACTCTAACACTTCACGATCACGTAGAATATTTTTCAGTGACTGTTGGTGTCGAAAGTCCCGACGTAAGCCCGAACTCCCGACCGTCGGAAGTCAAGACTCATGCCGGAAGCCCTGATGCCCAGTCACTTAGCCTGCGCAGTGACTGTGGTCGTCGGAAGTCCCGACGTGAGTCAGAAGTCCCGACAGTCAGAAGTCCCGACCCAAGTCAAGAGTCCCGACACCTAGGTTTTTGCTAGCCGGCTGTCTACGCACGTCGGAAGTCCCGACGTACGTCGGAACTCCCGACAGTCTGTACGATAGGATTGAACTATACTCGTTCTAATGAATTTACATTTAATCTGTGTACTACATTTGTGCCTTTTTAGCAGTGTAGTATAATTAATGATTCACGGAAAAAATTCGCAAGAGTTTCCCTTGTTTCAGGAGCATCCACAGTTACAAATAGAGAGATCATTATATAATCCAAACATTTAATCGTCCAAAGAGCACAATGCAACCACAACGAACATCAAAATCAACATAACATGTCCTGTATACTCCAAATAGTCCACAATGTCCATATAGTCCCAAATAGTTATAGGAAAGTGACTACAAAATCTATAATAGTACATACTAACATCTACCACAAACTCTCACTGCCTCCTAGTCTTACCCTTACCCTTGTGACCGAGAGCGCTGGTACCTGGAGTGTAAGGGTGAGGTGGACGGCGTCGCCTAGTGCCTGGAGGCTGTGTAGGCTAAATCGAGGGAGTGTCCTGGAGTTGAGAGGGGCCAAGGTCCTCGTGCCTCTGGTCCACGTCTTCATCGTCCTCATCCCCTGTAGCTGCTTGGCTAGAGGAACCTTAGCCTCCTCTGCCTGTGAAAGGAACGTACATGTCTTGCGTCGTGTATGTCCTGCAACCACAACGAGCAGCCACACGACGTAGCTGACGTGACAGCCTCTATTGTACAAAATTAGGTTAACTGAAAGAATCTAACATATTAATAATCTGTTTGAAAGAATATTTTGAATCTTACGTCTAGGAAGCTACGCGTGTCGTCGTCCCTGACTCTCGGACGAAAGTGCTCAATGTCTTCGATGGAGCATTTGAGGGTATTGCCCTACAACAAAGTTCTCAGTAATA
Organism: Miscanthus lutarioriparius; assembly: GCA_904845875.1. Taxonomy (NCBI): domain Eukaryota; kingdom Viridiplantae; phylum Streptophyta; class Magnoliopsida; order Poales; family Poaceae; genus Miscanthus; species Miscanthus lutarioriparius. The sequence continues at coordinate 115,414,560 of CAJGYO010000001.1, forward strand.
ATACTTTTGAACAGATAGCAATAGGTTTTGTTTTCTTTTGTACAACAATCTAACGTATTATAAGGATGCTATGGCTTGAAGGTGGCACTAACTAAAATAGATACCTCTAACGCATAATGTAATGGTATGCAACTTAACATAGAAAAATAAGGCAATTGACTTACCACTCTATCCAAGATTGGTCATGCCTCCACCTACCTTCCTACGCGAGTAGATTGGTCATACGCCATGTCTTCATCATCAGAGGACTCGATGTCGGTGTAGTCATCTTCTATCCACTGTACCCTCAGCCTGCAACGTGTTGCACGTTGGTACCAAGCTTGGTACCGCTTGAACTCACGGTTCGTGTGAGGCTCATTGTTCTCGTCCATGTTGTCGTGCATCTCCTACCATTGCTCAATGTAGTACTGGTGGTGCTTCTCCTAGTTAAAAATCTTTCTGTTCTTCTAACGATCCAACCTACACGTATGTCATCGTTACTTGAATCCATGTACATGTCACCATATTAATAGAAATAGACCATCATGAGACATTTGAAATAGCAAAACACTTACTTGTGTAAGTCAACGCTCGTCGAGAACGGAGCCGTTGGCCAAAGCTGTCTCACTTCAAATTGGCGTGCAACTCTATCTGGCAGATGGAACTCGATAGCATAAAAATAGATTAGAGGGCACCTCATCCTATAGAAGTCATCGTCGAACCCACACATGTTGCTCAAATGAAAAGGAAGTGCCCCCTCTCCATCATACGGCTCCCACAACACCTTCAACATGTCCAAACAAGATGTTAGATGGTATACTAAACCATTTCAAACCAGCATGGGAAATAAAATTTACTTACACTAGACACCGTGAGCGTGTCTAGCTCGTTCGTGAACTCAATGTACGCCTACTATAACCTCATGTGCGAAACCCTAACCTAGTCCCAAAGGTACGCCCCTGTCAGCTGCTAATGTGGAGGCTGACCAGGGAACCACTCACGAGGAGCCAGAACCTCAGGACGGCCAACTGATAGACGAGCCCACATCCACAACTGAAGCAGGTACATGCATCCACCAAGTGATGCTATGGACGAAGTCCGACGACACCCCTCGCACAGCTGCCGGTAAAGAAAACCCAAGACTGCAGAGCCCTAGCTGTATGGACCCGCCTGGTCCTAGTCACTGAGGCAGTAGACCCACATCCATGATGCAGTGTCACCTATGGCATCGGGGAAGAGAACGTTGGCAAACAGGTGTAGGATCCATGCCCTGCAGTAGTACCCAACTGTCTCCTCATCTGCCTCCTCGGGGCACTGTGCAAACTTTTGCCAGAGCCAGGAGATTAGAACTCTAGAAGTGCAAGCCTCTTGCTCGCGAACCTCACGCCCAAGAAAGGCATCTACTCGTGCTCTCCAGCCTTATGACCTGCACTGCCCGGTGACTGCGTTGCCGTGAATCCTCAGGCCTAGCATCTTCTGACAGTCCTAGAGCGTGACTGTCATCTCCTCGAAAGGTAGGTGGAAGCTGTGAGTCTTCGGCCACCACCTACATTTTAGACAAAGCAAGATTACATATCAAAAAGGCAAGCACATGAACAAATGGCCATGAATGGAGGTAATGATTGAAGATAATACCTGTCAACCAATGCAGTTATGGCCGCTGAGTTAAACTTGGGCAACCCACGACGAACCTGAAAAGAGATGACATCCATGCCAGCTCTTTGTAGGAATGGTGTGTACCTATCATCGTAATGCATGTCCAAGAACCCATTGTGGGTTCTAGGATGAAGGAACGGAAGGTCCTGCATAGAATAAAACATAGTCTCCTGTTACTTCACGAACACATGTACACTCACAAAAATTTGAACAAAACATATAGATTAATACTTGCCCCGCCGCTATTTGACATCCTCTGTGGGTCGCCTCGTACGACGGGTCGAGCAGGTGGAATTGCGTCATCCTACAAAAAAAGTCAATGAATTAGAAATTCAATATACAATGAAACATGAACTTAGAAAATGCACAAGTAATTGACACAATTACATGCATAATTAATTAAATGAATACGACAAATATGAAATAATGAAAACAACCAATAGTCGCACCTCACTAATCTGCCAATGGCAACTGTGTGAATTTTGGCCAAGTCTACCACACTTGCCGCACTCGTACTGCTCGGGGTCAGTAAGAAATGGGGTTCCTCTCCCACGCCTCGTTCTTCTGAGTATTTGATCCATAACCATCCTGTGCCTCGTCCTCTTCCTTGATCCACGCTTGTTCCAACGGTAAGCTGGATCCGCAATGTACTTTGGCCCATCATATGGAGGCCACTCTCCAGGGTCCCAGAAAGGCACAAAGCGAGGGCTCCATGTGTGCACAAGCGTGTCGACACTGAACTCGTGAGGTATCCTACTCTCGATATTATAACTGCGATGCCTTGTTGCTGCCACCAAATGGGAACATAGAAAGTGGTACTGCCTTGGTTTACCATAAGTGCATTTGAAATCCTAGAGGATAACCACATGCATCCTCGACTCTCGGACGTCATTGTAGGACGTTGTACCGCCCCTATGCTCGACCTGATAAGTCCCTATGGTGTGGTCAAAGCATGTAACCTCATATGTGCCAGCCCTTTCATTTGCCTTCTCTAGGTGTTCCTTTGGTTTCGGAGCCCATATCTCTCCATCACTCCGCAACTTCAATGCATAGGCATGTCTATCATTGAACCAGGCAACAAGCTTGTAGAAGGTGAATTGATCGATTGCATTCACAGGCATACCACGTATCCCCAATAGCAACTTATTGAATGACTCCGCCATGTTGCTGCACTGAAACTCGTACCTCCATCCACCGGCGTCGTGAGCTCTTATCCATTTCTCCAAATCCCTCATCAAACCTGTGAGCCATTGTCTACCTTTTGCATTTGATGCAGTTCTGACCTGCTCCAACCTTTTCTGAAAGTACTTATCCTCAAACTACCGAGCAGCCTCCTGGAACAGGTCAAAGTTATCCTTTACACCATCCTGGATTCACCGCTTTGATTGCATTGAAAAGTACTGTCAGCTGCTCGTACCTATCCTCCTAGTCCCCATATATCATCTTCTACGCTCGCTGCTTAGCCCTCCAAGCTTTACAATAAGTTATCACATAACCTCCATACAACGCCTCAACGGTCCTAATAATTGTCCTAACCTTCATGTTGGGTTCTTCCTGCAATATTTCCATCAACCGCTTGACAATGAGGGTAGATATCAACTGCCGCTGCTTCAGTGTCAGCTCATGGTCAGCACAATTGTGTGGCCCGACAACTTTTGTGATCTTCCACTTTCCGGTGACCTTTTGCTTCCTTGCACAAACCCTCCATGGGCAGCGTTCCTTATCACACACAACTGTGTAACGGCGCTCCGCATATGAATGTAAGACCTTGTAAGGTCTCTTTCGTATCATTGCAAACGACTACAACCACCTCTTTAATGCAGGGAGGTCCTTGAATACCCTCCCATTCTCAATTACCATGTTAGGACCGGCCTCAGGAGCTTCTAGGAGCTCATCATCATGTCCTTCTGCACACGCCTGATCAGAATGAGCAAGATCACTGAACTCATGAACTCTTGGATCACGGTGGCCGGGAAAGATACGTCTCAACATCTCAACATCACTCTCTGTCAGCTCTCCAATAGGGCGATCATCATCAGAATCAAGAGCCCTTGCCATCTCATATGGCTCCGAATCATTCATAATTTCAACACTATTGGAGCCACGGAATCCATCTCCATAGTGCACTTGCGCAGCAACAGGGGGCACATCCACATTGTCAGGAATGTCTCCTGCAACATAAGTAGATAAATGAGGAAATAATAAAAGAAATAGATGTAAGGAAGGGGGTAAGCTCCCAATAATCATGCGGATAAGACACTTACTCGAATGATTCTGTGTCAAAGGGATCTCATGAGGAGGATCTGTCATAACAATATGAGTCTGACAAGTATCTCCAACTCCCTCATTAGGGGCAGATTGAACATCGGGAACTGTAGGTGCAACCTCCACATTCATATCAGGTTTCGAGACGGGAGGGTCGAAGTGTGCCTACTGACCCATTGGTGGGGAAAACCCATGAGGGATGGGATCAACTAACACCCAACGCACAACCACGTCCAAACATTACAGCTGGCTCTTCATAGCGAATCTCACATAGTTCTCCCACTGATCCGCACATCCAATTGAGATCATTCGCATGAGGATGTTGGGAGGAGAACCTAGATGTAGTACACCGTCAACTGCAATGTCATCATCATCATCTCCAAGGCAATGCAGCTCCTCCCGAGCCCTTGTAACCATCTCACTAAATGAAAGGCCTATCATTGAATAGAATAGCCACGCTTTGCATGTCAACAAACTCAACATATTCATAGCGATCGCTTTCAACGGTGCCTCCATGATATATGGTCACTAGGTTGTCCATATATTTCAAACATGTAACGAAACTCATGTCCTTTAGTCAAAAATACACGCTAACTACTAACGTGAAGGTCTCTAGTATTTAGATAAGTAAATGTATACTATGTACTAAGTACTACATATATATACTAAGTACTAAATATATACCTATGTATGTATCTAACTATGTAATAACTATATACGAAAACTAGTTATACCAACATAAATATCTATATATCTATTACACCCTAACTATTGTTAACTAAGTACTAAATTACCAATTCAAACGAATAAAGTAACTTACTTTACTGTGCAGTCGGTGGAGTGCAACAACAAGCCGCCGGAGCGCCTTGGCATGCCAGGGCCGGAGCTCCCACGCGCCTTGGCATGGCGAGTAGGGGCGGGCACGGCACGACGGACCATGCAGGGCGGGGCAGGCTGCGGACGGGTGGGGCGGGGCGAGCCGCGGCAGGGCAGGGCGAAGCGGGCCGCGGCCTGCTGGGCGGGCACGGCGGCCGGCGAGGGCGCGCAGGCCGCGGACGGGTGGGGCAGGGTAGGGCCGCGGCGCCAAGTGGCACGGTGGGCCTGGGTGCGGGGCGGCGCGGGCGGGGATGGGGCGGGCGAGGACGATAGAAAGAAAGAGAGAAAGGAACCTCGGACCCATACGTAAGAGGGCTTAGCGCCAGGATTGTTGGCGCCGAGCTGGCTGCCATCTCAACGTCCATGGCGCCAACGTGGCCCTAAGCTCGGCGCCAGCAACGATGGTGCCGAGCAATGTAAGCTCGACACCAGCAATGATGACGCTGAGTTAAGGGTCCAGATTTTAAAAACTTACCCTCCCGAACATATTTGTAAAAAAATAAAAAAAAAGACTAAACAAATAAAAAAATTCGACGTCCCGGGCCACGCCACGCCGGGACAAAGCCAGCATACGCCGGCCGGCCGGCGCCGACTCCGATGCGTACCATCACCAACAGGCAACCAGCAGCATCCTACTAGCACTGTAGTGCTCCTGCTCATAGGCGCCATTTCGGTCGCCGATCGATCGAGATCGATCATGACGCCGCCTGAGCCTGACAAGGCGGCTAGCATTCCAAGGCCATGCACGCGAAGGGATGGGATGGCCCCTGGCCCCTGGCCCCTATCACGCGTTTTGCGTGGCAATGCCGACCGGTCGGCACGTAGCTGCTGCTGCTGCTGCTGCTATGGTAGCTACTGGTGCTAGACATCCTTGGCGCTTTGCGCTTGGAGCCGCCTGTTGCTCCATGTGCGCGCGCCCCGGGCACGCTAGCTACTGTGCCTTTCTCTCATGCCAGAGCCACACCCAGAGAGGAGAGCGCGTAGCATGACTGCGGCAGGATGCACGACACTCCCTGCGGCGGCCGCCAAGCCGGACATGGGCAGCAGGATGGCCCCAGCTACCACTGTCCGGCCTTGTTTAGATTCTAAATTTTTTCACTCTCTCTATCGCATCAAATTTTTAGACATATACATAGAGTATTAAATATAGATAAAAAAATAACTAATTACACAGTTTGATTATAAATTACGAGACGAATCTTTTAAGCCTAGTTAGACCATGATTGGACAATAATTATCAAATACAAACGAAAGTGTTACAATATCAAATACTGATTCCTAACACTCATCTAAACAAGGCCCCAATATGATATCACCGTCGATTCAAAAAACTTCTTTCACCGTCAGATTTTGATTTGACAGTGGCATACCGACTGTGATCAGATAGATATTACTATCGATTTCTAAAAACCGACACTGATATAAAGACAACGGTGTATTCCTGACTCCACCTGACACTATCCAGTTGAACAACATTGCTGGTTGTAGACCCAATTGATAGTGATGGCTATTTCAAGAGTGTCGGTTCTTAGCTCAAGTCGGCAGAGTTAAGCAAGCCTACAGTGTCGCCTTGTGTCTCAAGCCGGTAGTATTGAGCAAGCCAACACTATCGGTTCATGGCTCGAGCCGGCTATGTTGGTCGAGCCATCACTGCTGACTGGTGACTCAAACCGACAGTCCGACAGTGATGGCTCGTGCCAAGAACCAGTAGTGTCCTCTTTACCATCACTGTCGGTTTTGTGCTAGCCGACAGTGATATCTTTTTCGTATTTTACTGTTTTATAATTTATTTTATTTTATTTTATTTTCTTGGAATCAGATTTCGCTTTATATTCGCTACGTAGACAACAGGTCCATCAACATTAAACATTATAGATGTTATGATTACAATTCAAATATGCTTATAAAGCTCTTGATCCCTTAAAATAAAAAAGAAATTACAATAGTTTAGCGAGCCGCTCTGGCCCGTACTGCGCCTTGTACTTTACGGACTATGCAATGGAGAATTTTTCTTTTTTCCATGCACTCCGATACGATGAAGGCTGCTAGCTCCCATGACAGTGCTATGACCTCCATTTCTAACAGCGTTTAAATTTCTTGTGCTGTCATTAAAAAAATCGGTTTCGAAAGGCAAAAATGTTAGAGAAATAAGTAGATCGTTTTATTGAATTAACAGATATAAATGAAAGGAAAAAGTCCGTTTTTAGCCCTCCAACTATGGCAGCAGTTTGGTTTTAGCCCTCCAACTTAAAAATCAGACACCCGCAGTCCCTTAACTCTCAAAACCGTTTAAAATTGGCCCTCGCGCCCATTCGACCGCGTTATCCGCACAATAAACCCGCCACGACCCCGCCTGTCAGGCCTTTCCCCAACCTCCTCGCCACACGTCGTTGCCACCACGGCAGCTAGCATAGGCACGCGAGCTCTCCAGTGCTCCTCGTGGACGCTGCAGTTCATGTCGGCAAAAATCTCCAGCTGCCCAAAATATCTACACTACCACCGCCTTACTTGCAGCTATAAAAGGCCGGCGAGGCAACCGTGGCTCTCGACACCTCCGTCGATGGACACAGGAAGCTTGAGAACGAGCTCTGCTTCTCTTCGGCTGCTTGCTCTAGCTAAGCCCTTGCCCTCGCCATGCGCAGACCCGACCCTCGCGTGCGAAACTCCAAGCTCGAGCTCGCACACGCACGACACGGACCCGCCGAAGGCAAGCGCCGCCGCGCCACAGGATGCTGGAGCCGCGCTTGCCGAAGTTGCCCTCGCCCAGCCCGTTGGACCACCATCCGTGCCGCAGCGACAGGATCCGCCGAGCGCCACCAGGAGCGCCGCTGAGGCGCTGACGCAGCAGCCAAGCACCACCGTCGTGCTACTCTGTTTTCCCCTCCGTCCTTGCTCTGCCCTGCTCCCTATGTTCCCCTTGCTGCTACACATGGACAGCAGGTGTCGTCCGCCTAGACTTGACTCGCCGCAGCCACCAGGGGCCATCCTTGACTGGCGTCGCCGGAGTGCCGGCACCTCACGCCGCTAAGAAGCCCACACCGCCTCTGTTGCCGCGGACTGCACGTGCGGCCGCCGCCTCTTCAACTCCCTGTAGCACCCGGTGCTCGGAGTGGCGCCGGGGAGTGGCGCAGGGGCGTCATGGCGACGGAGCCCAGTAGCACCCGGTGCTCGGAGGCTGCCAGCTCAGCCTAATGGAGCTCTGATGGCCGGTTCAGGCGGGCTAGCTTGTCGACAGCGTCAGGCCGCGGCGGCCAAGTGGCGACCGTACGTCGATGCGGGCTCCACACGTCAGGCCAGGAGGAGTAGCATGACCGCTGTGTCACACCCGTGTCCTCTCTCTCGCCCGCATTGCCTCGCCCTGCTCGCGTTCGCGCTCGTCATGGAGAAACCGAGCTGCAGCGACGCCGAGGAGCTCCGCCGAGCTCGTGCGCCACCGCAGCCACGCCATTGCCTGAGCCAGCACGCCAGTAGCTCCGGCTTGCTTCGTGCCACCATCTCCACCCACTCGCAGCGTCGATCGAGCCTAGGTGAGGGCCTATTGGCCACTTCCGCCGCCGCCCGCCATGACCGGGGCTCACCGGACTTCGAGCTTCCCGTGGCCAGCTATCATCGGAGCTCTCTCACTCCCTTCTCTTCCTTCCCTCGTCTTCCCCGCGAAACCTAGAAGCTTGTACCGAGCTTAGCCGCGCCCGCCATGGTCGGATTTCGCTGGAGCGCCGTCGAGCCCTCGTCGCCGTTCACCATGCATGCCGCCGCCCTAGTTAGAGCTCGGTAGGGGTTAAACCCTAGGCACCTTTAGGTGCGGCTCATCGCGAGGAGCACGCCGGTGCCCTCGGTTTTGCCGGATTCATCGCTGACGGTGAGAAATCACCGGGCATCTCCCTCCCCTACCTCTATTTCGCTGCGCCATCTTCCATCTGCCTCCACCGCCTCCTCTGCTCCCTCTTCTTCCTCCTCCTCTCCTCTGCTCTCTGTGGCGCGAGCATCGAAAGCGAGCACACGCATGTGGCCTTGGCGCAGTGGTGAGCGGGATGTCGGCGTCGCAGTGCAAGCAAGCGGAAAGCGTGGCACCTTGGCGGCATAGGCGAAAGCAATGAAGCAAGACGCGGGGCCCACACGGGCGAGCAACGAGGCCTCCTCTGCTCTCTCTTCTTCCTCCTCCTCCTCTCCTCGCTCTGCGGTGGTGAGCAAGAAGGTGGCACCGCATGACGGCCGAGCGAGTGGTGGAGGGGTGTCGGCGCGCCTTGCAGGCGGCGAAAGCAAAGGGCTGGCGTGGTGGCGGGCGAAGGCGGCAGTAGGACACGGGCCAGCCGGGCGAGCAGCAATGCAAAGGTGGCGCGAGCAAGATGGAGCAAAGCAGCAGCCATGGCGCGAGTAGCAGCAACAGCCATGGCTAGCGCTGCCTGTGCTGGCCGCCGTGGTGGCAACGACATGTGGCGGGGAGGTTGGAGAAAGGCCTGACAGGTGGGGCCCATGAAGGGAGGGAGGGGGATGACAGGTGGTCCCAACGTGGCGGTGAGAGGGAATGGCCTGACAGGTGGGGTCGTGGTAGGTTTACTGTGCGGATACCACGGTCGAATAGGCGCGAGGGCCAATTTTAAACGGTTTTAAGAGTTAAGGGACTACGGGTGTCTGGTTTTCAAGTTAGAGGGCTAAAACCAAACTGCTGCCATAGTTGGAGGGCCAAAAATGAACTTTTTTCTAAATGAAATGGGGATTATACACACCAAAGCATCTGCTGTCTCCAATTTTACGTCGAGGTAGCGAAGTATTGCCCACATTACGTAGAACCCGCATTCATTGTTTCCCGCTGGCCGGTCTAAGGTCTGCAATTGCATTGGTGCAACCTGGAATGGGACCTTCGCCCCACCGACCATTCTTGTCTGGACACTGTGCCATAATATAAAGTGTGAAAAAGGGGCAACATTAGAATATACTATGTGCAATTAGAAAATAATATGTTATTAGGTTCGCTTACGCATTAAGCACTTCGAGTAGGGGATCGAGCAAAGAAAGTGGCTTTTTCTTCGAGTCCCACACCTTGATACGATTTCTTTTAATATCGACAACAATGAAGTCGTATTTGAGTAGGATTTATGTTTAGGTTCCTTGTATAAATATTAGACCACGGTTATTGTACAAGGACACGAACAATCAATCGACACAATCTTTCCAGCTTTCGCCATCGCATTAAGAGTAGGAGTACTGTAGATCTCGACGAGTTCTTCAACAAACAGGGCTGCATCGATTGATCGACCTCCAGCTTGTTTGTGAGTACCATCATGACTTGTATTGTGCTTATAAAGCTGTATCAACTGATTGATCTTTTATGAGCCATAATATAAGTTAGTTATCGATCTGTATCGTAGTTTGTAATGCTGCATCAGCTGATTGATCTCTTACAAACCGTAATATAGATGAAAGTTATCGATCTTGTGTTAAATAACTTGTTGTTTAATACAATATCACTAGTTATCGAATCTGCTAAGATTAGTAAGATTTTCCTTGCTGTTTTTGGTTGATTCACCAGCTATCGATCTTGTTATAATTAATATTTTATTAATTATAACAAATCACCTGATTGAGATAGAGACAGATCGGCATCATATTATCTTAATTGGTCGTCCTTTGATCTAGCCACGCTTTAAATCTCATAATTAACGACTTAATTCCGCTAGATCGACTGTTTTATCTCTATTCTAATCAAACATAGTATGCATCCAAAGACATGTTTCAATCTTGAACAAACTCACTAGTTAATGAGATCTAATCTAATGACACTACCATAGCTACATCGATCCGGTCGAACCTCATTGGTAAGACTTTGGATTAGAGATTATCGATTGGTGGTCTTGTTCATGATCGAGATATGTACTCTATTTGTTTGCTATGCATGCATCGGCTATTTTAGCCGATTCGCCTGTGCTTTCACACATATAACATGTTTTTCATGACCCTATCAATATATAGATAGTTTTATAGATTCTTTGGCTTTAGTTTGTTATTATTATCATAGCTGTATCGATCTGATCGAACCTCACTATTGATGGTAACATATTAGATTCAGAGCGTTTGTAGATTCATTTGTACTAGACAGTCGATTTGTTTGCATGTTATTTCCTTTCTCATTAAACTTATCAGCTCAATGCTTTACCCTGGTTATATCCATTTAGCTGATGATGTTTCTTTATATTACTTACATTTAGGTGTATTGTACCTGTTCTGCCTGGATTAATCAATCATAATAAAATCGCTATGACCCATGAGTATCGGTTATTTTGAATTCGTACCATCATCATTGATATTAGCCGATAATCTTCAATTCAGCGATCCTCGCTTTACTGATACGTTGGATATCAACTATTTAGTCGATCGCCCTATCGAATCGGCTGTTTAGCCACATATTTGGAATTGTTTGGAACAATACCGACATGTTCCATCTTAAACTACTGATTATTCTCTCCTTGTCAATTGCAGGGTCAAATTGACTAGCACGGCTTTGGTCCCGAAACCAACCGTTCTTGTGTTGAAGCCAAGCAGATCTCCAATCTCATCCCGTTCAGATCGTCCGACTTGCTGTGTGTTGATTGCATCGCCACATTTTTGCATCAACAACTAATAAATAAATAATGCAAAAATTAAAATGCAGAAAATAAAAGATAGTACTTACCTCTGCAGGGGTCCTCCCCCAAGCTTGCTCGTTGCTAGATGATAACTTCGAGGTAGGTTATTTGGTTTTGAGTTAGTGTATCGACTAATGTCCATACTGAGTATTTTTGGTTCAGTGATTAATTATCTAATCAAGGTAGGTTGGATAACATAAGCACCCTGCTTAATTTTAAAAAGCATATGAAAACATGATCGTATACTAACCATGCCTCAAACCAAAGGATAGTTTGTATCGAACAAGCGGGATTTATTTAATGTGAATAGAGGTGAAGAGGTAAACTTTATTATTATCATTTTCCTTTATTAATGTATAAAATAGAAATTCAAAATTTTAATATGATTATAAAGATAACTACCAATTTTACCTTTGGCAAGGACTCTCCTTTTAAGGTCCAATGAGTAGGACCCTTCCCCGTTCAATTCTTGCTTGATGGAGCGCCCGATCCCAGAGAAGTGGATGCAGAGGGCTTCTCTTTCTTTGGCCTCCACGCCATCTTGTTTGTTCTCAGTGGTGTAGTGATGGACTTTAGAGCTTCTTTCGGTTTCCACACCGTTTTGTTCTTCTTTGGTGGCGTGGGAACGGCTTTTGGGGTCTTTTCTTTTGTCATTTTAACCTTCTTTTGCTCCGGCTTCATTTTGATTTCTTTGTTCTTTTTCACAAGCCTGTCCACCTTTTGAAGTTGGATACGGACCTCCCTTAGGCCTTGTGGGTTTGGCCCATATTTGATATAGATCATGGATCATTGCTCCTTCCTAGGCCTGTGTGCGATTTTTTCTTCATTACCATGAATATTGAAATGGATTTCTCTAGCTCCAACATCAATTTGAGCTCCTGCGGTGCTCAAGAAGGGTCGTCCAAGGATGAGGGTCGATTCTTTAGCGACCTCCATGTTGAGCACCACAAAGTTGATAGGGATGTAGCAATCCTGAATTTTCACTGGAATATCTTTGGCTATCCCTATCAGGTAGCGGACCGTCGAATCAGCCAGCTGAAGCATCATTGGTGTTGGCGTCAATTGCATGAGGTTTAGCTTGTCGAAGACGGCCTTGGGCATAACACTTACGCTAGCCCCAAGGTCGCACAAGGCTTGGTCAAAGTATTGGATCCCGATGGAACATGAGATTGTGGGGCACCTAGGATCCTTTTTCTTTTCAGGGAAGTCGAGTATAGCAGCGCTACACTCTTCTGTCAGCTTGACGACCTCCGTGGACGGTAGTGGTCGCTTGTTGTTGATGATGTCTTTGATGTACTTGGCATAGGAAGGTACATGTAAGACGTCCATCAGGGGATGTTTCCATGTATCTTCTCGATCATCTCAACAAAATGAGCGAATTGCTCGTCCACGCCCTGCTTGCGGTTCCTTGTGGGAAATGGTAGGTAGCTGGTGTCGATGAAGTCTTTTGGTGCTGTCTCTTCTTCTTTTTATTTTCCTTTTTCTTTTGTCAAAGGTTCGGCCTCCTAGCGCTCTTTTGCCTTTCCTGTAGACTGGTTAGGGTTTGGTGGATCATGAGTGGTGTTACCACCCCTCGTGGTCACCGCTTTTACATTTTCAATAGAATTTTTAGGTTGAGCAGGAATTTTTCCATTACTATCAATAGGAATTGCGACAGCTATTTAAGTTAGTTGTGTTTCTATCATTTTAACAGCAGAAGTTAAGCCTTCGATTTGAAAATTTATATTTTCTACAATTTTATCATTGGTTGTAAGCTTTTTAGTTAGACTTTCATTTATTTTGGCTTGGCCAAATACCAAGCCTTTAAAAGAAGATTGATTCGAATTGTAGTTGGAATGGAAGTTCAAATTATCTTGCGGGCGGGATTGGTTATTTCAACCATTATTACCTGGTTGGTGAAACCCGTTGTTGATGAAGGTAGCTTCTTCGTGGGTTTTAGGGCAATCATTTCTCGAATGGCCAACGTTCCCAAAGACTTCACAAGTCATGTGTGAGTCCATGGCCTAGACAGTGCCTATCATGGCATCTTTCTCTTAGGCCCGTTCCTCTAGTCTTTTCATGAAAAGATCTATTTTTGTGGAAAGCATATCCGTCTCCTTTACGGTATTCATTCCTTTTTGTGTTTTCCTTTCCTCCCCCTAGCTTTGATTCGACACCTTTTTATTGATGAGTCATGGCTCTATCAATGGTGAGGGAAAGGAAGGCGCCTCCAGCAGCAGCATCGAGGTGGCCCCTAGACATGGGTATTAATCCATCATAAAAATTTTAGAGCACTAACCAGTTTTCCATCCTGTGGTGCGGGCATGCTTGGATGTAGCCCTGCAGCCTCTCCCACACCTAAGGAATGGTCTCCATGGAGCTTTGCTGGAAGTTCAAAATTCATCCCCTCAGGGCATTGGTTTTTCCCATGGGGAAGAACTTGGCGAGGAATGTCGTGGAACATTTGTCCCACGTCTTGATAGCTTCCTTTTTCTTGTAAAACCACTGCTTCGCCTTCCCTAAGAGGGAGAAGGGAAACAAGCGGAGCCTGATGCTCTTAGGTGAGACATCCTTGATGACGATCATGTCGCACAATTCGAGGAAGTGTTGGAGATGCGTGTTCGCATCCTCGCTTGGCAAATTATGGAATTGGTTTGCTTGTATCATCAAAATGAGGCCGGTATAGAGCTCGAAGTTCCCATCCCCAATGTTGACAGCAGGCTCAATGGGCACGTTGGCAACAGTGGGGGTGGAGTAGTCACAGAGGGTCTTGGCCATGATTGGAGTAGTGGATGGTGCGGGGGTGACTGGTTTGACTGTCGGAAGAGTAGCAGAAGAAGAAGCAGAACGAGACCTGTTCTTCCTTAGGAGTGCCTCTGGATTTTCGGTGTAGTTCTTCGGTAGATTGAAACTGATCATACACTATCCTGTTTTCATCCACAATAGGAGAAAATAAGCAAAGTTATCCTGCATAAACAATGGCTACCTTACATGCATATTATCATGAACATGTCCTACTAGATTCTTTAATCAATTATGCCTTCCCCGACAACGGCGCCAGAAATGGTTGTAGGCATTTCTAAATGCAATCACCAAGTATGGAGATAGAATTTATCCCCGTCAATGGCGCTAGAAATGCTTATTGGTATTTCTTAGCATCATAACTAATGATTAGCAATGCCACTAAGTAATAGCCTTGATAGTTCCTTAACAATTTTAGATATTTATCCGCAAGCGCACGGAGTTATCATTGTAGCATTTCATCCAAAAGTATTCAGGGTATCGTTATTTATATTTTCCCCAAAGGAAGGCATTTGATTAAGCGTCTAGTATGGATATGAACGTGAATAATAATGCTTGCAAGTACACCAATGTTTATAACAGGGGTAAGAACGGTGATTTCAAGATAGTGGACACACACTTGACATTCCTCAAAGGATAAAATAGAGAAGAAAGAATAAAAGAATAATCCTAGTCAAGTAGGCATTGGTCTAGTATAGTCATACAAAGATTAGTTAATGATCATACAAGTTACATAATTAGTCTTAGGGCTAAGTGTGAAGCAGGTCGGCAGGCCACCGAGTACTAGTCTGCCAGCAACCTCATGTGACAATTTAGACTCCTACACCCCAGTCAAACATGGGGGATTACAAGGGATGGACAGGGCTGTCACCACCCCCTCAACCATGGAAAGAGACAATGCATTCACCTGTCTCTCCATACCCAAGCACCACGCTTGCATATATAGAAACTACCCAAATCCCCCCGGGTCCCCAACCCTACGGATCGACAAGTAAGGAACTTGGGCACACCTAACAGCATGATAAACCAACACCTCAACTTTGCTCTAATTCCGATTATATAAGTTATATGAGTGTTTAAGCATAAAGTTAAGTGTGCTACTTGCATGACACATAAACTATAGACTAGTTCATATATCAAGATTATAACACAATAACTATACTCTAGTTCATAAATATGACTATAAATATCATATGAGAGCATAACTTTGGAAGAACTCATATCTCTATTTATACCCAAAGATCTCTTCTTCCAAGGAGCCAAGCTCTCCAAGGTAGCTTTGCCTTGCTCTAAAGCTACTAAAAAGTAAGCTACTACTATTAGAGAGTGAGGTGTGTGAGGTGATGCTCAAGTGAAGTGTGTTGAGAGAGGGAGGGGTACCCCTCTATTTATACAAGAGCAAGGCAGTGCATCTGTCTATCTTTGGTGTGAAAGCATGGGATGCATCGCCTCAGCATGGGGGCATGCCACCGCCAGAGTGAGGCACGGCTGAGTAGCGCCAGCAGGGGGTCGCCCACCCCTTGGGGTCGGCCACCATTTGACCATGGCCACTCTCCACTACCTTCACCTGGCAGGCCATGGGCTGGACATGGATCTCTGCTACATGGTGTTTTGCCTGGTTTGCACTAAGTTGATGGGCGTCTCCCTTATTCCTTTGCACAAATCAGCATCAGAAAGCGTCTTTCGGTGAATTATTCCATGTATTTGTGTTTGTGACCTACAAAATAATGTTCTCCAAATACATGTGGAACTTGGTTAGTAGTAAATGCATATGTGATCAAGATTGCTTATTTCTCCTTTTTTTGTCTTAATTGGCGATCGGATTTGATTGGTAATGATTGCCAACAATGGCCGGGGCCAGTGGTGGATCTCTAGATCCAGAGGCCTAGAGGTCCGGCGGTGCGTCGGGGCACCGGCTAGGAGGTCCAATGCTGTTAAGAGCCAAGCGTGCGCGAGGAAGATAGTGCGTGTGTAGGAGAAACAAATGAACAAAAATTTGGGTAGGCACGCCAATAGAAGTTGGTACTAGGATTTGTTGGGCCAACAAATTTGGGTAGTATAGTAGTTAGTGTAATAGGGTATGGTTTTTTTATCTCCATTACCCGAATCTAGGATATGTAGTATGCTTAGGTAGTCTGCTGGAGGTGCTCTAATAGTATCAAGTTTATATTACAATAGCTAAAAGCTATGAGCTAAATTGTTGATCAATGATTATAAAATTTGACTCTTAACGTAAGCGAAGTGTCTTATAAACTGGACCAGAGTGAGTATGAACTATGCTATGCTTAGACTATCAAGTTTTTTGTACTGAAACTTATGGATATGGTTTATGTAACAAACATTACTCCTTAATAGTTCCCCTATTCATTTCTTTAATTTCTATAAATCTAGTTAAAGTTAAATTTAGTTGAATCATTGAAATGTGAAATGTGTACTTAGACTCTATTTGGCACAGCTCCGTTTCACAAGTGAAATCGTTTTTTTCTAGTTTTAGCTCTACGAGTAGCTCTTTCGGTAGAGCTAAAACTGTTTTGATGACACTACTAGAAATATCCACTTCTATGATGAAAATCTTAATGACAAATCCAAAACCATCATAGAAGAGCGCCTTTTATGTCAAATATTTCTGTTTTGTTATAGATCAGTGGTGACGATCTTGCAACCCTCCGTTTCTATGACAAAATCAGGCATCGTCACAAAAAACGTCATAGAAGAGCGCATGGTTTCATCACAGATCACTCGCGCGTGTCATCTGTGATGATCTCCTTTAAAACTATGACAAACATGGCTTCATTATTGAACTAATTACACATCTATGACGAATAATATTCGATCTGTAACGAACGGCTTCGTCATAGATCTCCACATGGCACTTTATCCATCCAATGTGTACTTGTGGGACCTGCAGTTACTCATCCATGACGCTTGCAATTTGTCATAAAAGTCTTCGCTCGGTCCTTTCTCTATCCGATGTGTACCTGTGGGACCATACTCCATCAGACGTGTACCTGGGGGACAGCCTTGTTACTCATCCGTGATGCTTGCAATTCGTCATAAAGGTCTCCGCTCGGTCCTTTCTCCATCTGATGTGTACTTACGAGACCCTTTTGCATCCGTGATGCTTGCAACATTGGTTAGACTTGATTTAGCTAGAATTGTAATGGTTACAGCTCCATTAACTGCTACTCTAGTTCCATGAAAATTGTTAATGGTTGTTAAAGTTGCACTTTGGTATGAGTTGAGGACTTTGAAAGCATCTAGGCCCCTAGTTGGGTTTCAATGATTAATGACAATACATGATTACTATGACTAACGTGTGTTTTGTAGAGGCAATTAAGTTAGGTCATGGTAATGGAGATCGATTGGGCAATCATGGTGGTCATGCCCCTACGATAGAAATCATTTTGGTTTTCAAAGGATGGACGATAAGGTTAAGGATGGACTAGTTCTAAGTGTCGTTTGATGTTGAGAAGACACTTAGAGTAGTTTAGGACTTTGTTTTTCCTTTGGTCGTACTATTAAGGGGGGTATGGACGGGTAGCTTGACCTAGGTGAGTCTAGTGAGTTAGGTGTGGTGCACACTTGCTAAATCTAGCACTAGGTAGCTCCTAAAAAGCCCTTAGATCATTTGGAGCAAACTTCATTCACGTATGATTGAGAGATGGAAGTGAATGGAGGGTCAAATACTGACCGAACGCTGGCGCAGAGTCCGGTCAGTTCATTTGATCAAGGTGATTTCGTCTGGTGCGATCGGACGCTGAGAGGTGAGCGATCGGACGCTGGGTGCCAGCGTCCGGTCGATTCCAGTAAGGTTCCAGAGAGGTAAAATCATGACCGAACACGTCCAGTCACAACTTAATCACTGGATTTCGTGGAGTACTGACCGGAGCGTCCGGTCAACATGACCAGAGCGTCCGGTCACCCCGTAGAGGCACATAACAGTTCGTTTTTCAACCGGGTGTATAAATACTTCCTCCATTCGTGTGAGGGGGTACTTTTGCTCATTCCAATAGTTGAGAAACACCTTGAGAGTGCCAAGAAGAGCAAGGTCCTAGTGAGGTGATTGAGATTTGAGAATCCCAAAGAGAGCCCTCATTAGTGAAAGCAAGAGTAGTAAAGTGTGCATCCACCCTTCTCATTAGGCTTGTTGTGGTCAAGTGAGAGTTCGTGCTTGTTATTCTTGGTGATCGCCATCACCTAGACGGTTTGGTGGTGATTGGGAGTTTGGTGATCATCCGGCGGAGCTTGTGGATGACCCAACTCAAGTTGTGAGCGGTTGTGGGTGATTCACCGCGATGGAGTATCGAAGAATCAACCCGTAGAGAGCAATTGATCCTTGCGCGGATCAAGGGGGAGCTACACCCTTGCGCGGGTGCTCCAACGAGGACTAGTGGGGAGTGGAGACTCTCCGATACCTCAGCAAAACATCGCCATATTCCTCCTTCTCTCTTTACTTTGAGCAATTCAATTCTTGTCATTTACATTCATAGAATTGCCATGCTAGAGTAGGATTGGAACATAGGTTGCTAAACTTTTGTGTGTTAGATCAATAGAAACACTTTTCTAGGCACAAGGGGTTAATTGGGCTAACTATAGGGTTTAATTATTGCAAAGAAATTTAGAATTAGCCCATTTCACCCCCCTCTTGGGCATCTTGATCTTTTCAATTTGTATCAGAGCCTCATGCTCACGTATTTAGACTTAACCGTCTAGAGAAAGATGTCTCATGGGGATGGTCCTCCTCCTATCTTTGAGGGCGATGATTTTCCCATGGAGGCGTATTTAGAAGCTCTAGATGTTGGAATACTTAGAGCCGCCTCACAAGGTTTCCCAAAACCTCGGGATGCCACACACCTACAAGGCGATGAGGTGAATTACGAAAAATGGAATGCAAAGGCTAGAAACACCATATTTAGAGGCCTTTGTGCAGATGTGTTTAACCGGGTGAGGAACCACAAGGACACCCATGCACTATGGTCGGACATTTGTGCGCTCCATGAGGGAACTAAGAGCAAGCGTGAGGAATAATATCATCTTGTTATGAAAAAGCTAAATTCATTTGAGATGTTTCCCAAAGAGAGTGCTAATGAAATGTACTCATGCTTAAATGTTCTTGTATAGGAAGTCAATGGGCTCGGACTTACACAAATGCAACCATCCGATGTTGTAAGGAAGATCTTGAGTGTCCTCCCCATTGACAAATATGGGCATATTGTGACCGTGCTTCATCAAGAAGATCTTTCCACCGCTACACCAACACAAATCTTGGGAAAGATCAATGCTCATGAGATGTACATGCACATCACACTACAAGATGGCTCATCCTCTACTAAGAAGAAAGAAAAAGACTTAGCATTCAAAGCTAGCCAAGAGAAGGGCAAAGCAAGGCTTGAGTATGAAATCTCAAGTGATGATGAAGTTGATGATGCAAGTCTTGCTCTCATGGTGAAAAGAACTGCCAAGATGCTAAAGAAGCTGAACAAGAGTGGCATCAAGTTTGATGGCAAGAAAAAGAAGTTCTTCACTAGCTCTAGAAGGAAGCCAATCTCAGAGATGGATTGCTACAATTGTGGAGAACTTGGTCATCTAGCACACCAATGCACCAAGCCCAAGAAAGACAAGTTCAAGAACAAGTACAAGGGCAAGAAAGATGATTCTAGCAATGAAGATGAAGATGAGAAGAAGAAGAATAAGCCATACAAGAAGAAAGATGGCAAGAAGAAGGACTTCCACAAGAAGAAGAAGAATGGGAAGGCATACATCGTCGGTGATTGGCTCATGAACATTGATTTATCTAGTTGCTCATCCGATGATGATAGTGACAACGAGAAGGTGGCCGCCATTGTTATTGACTCTTCATCATCTTCACCAACACCACCACTATCATCCTCTACACACCTATGCCTTATGGCCAAGGGTGAACACAAGGTATCAAATGATGATAGTAGTGGTGATGAACATGCTAGCAATGATGATAGCGATAGTGATGATGATGAATATGAATCATCTTCTTATGATGATCTTGTCAAATTGCTAAATCAATATACTAAGATCATTAGAAAGACTAGAGCTAAGAATGACAAGCTAGAAGCTAAGAATGATTCTCTTTTAGCTAAATATGATGTAGCGGAAAATGCTAGTGTTGAGCTTAGAGAAGCAAATGATGCTATATCATCCAAACTCAAGGAGCTCAAATCTTCTAAGAAGGAGTTTAAAGAAAAACATTATAAACTTGAGAGGATACACAATGAGCTCATCACTAGCCACAACATGCTAAAACAAGAATATACTACTCTTAAGATTAATCATGATAATCTTGTCATTGCTTAAGAATATTTATCCAATGAGCCACATGATGCTACTAACAATGTTGTTAAGATTGATATAGCTACATCATGTGATGATTTGATCATTGAGAGCATTGAGCAAAGTTCTAGTAGCAAGGGCAAGCAAGTGGTTGAGACTGATAGTTATGATGAGTATGTCAAGCTCAAGAATGACAATGAAAAGCTCAAGAAAGATCTTGAAGAGATCAAAAGCCACAACACTATTGTGCTAGAAACTCTTGATCATGATGGTGATTTGATTCTTGAAAATGAGAAGCTCAAAGAAGAAAATAAGAAGCTCAAGGAAGAGAAAAATAATGATGCACTCAAGGAAGAGAACAAGAAGCTTAAGTTGGAGAAAGAGCATCTCAAGATTGGATTGAGCAAGTTCACAAGAGGCAAGCATCTTCAAAGTGAGCTACTAATGAACACCGTCATGAAGATGGATAGAAGTGGCATTAGGTACATGGCAAACAAAGAGAAGAAGGCTCAAGCTCAACAACAACAACAAAAGCCAAAGCCAAAGAAGTGTTTTGAGTATGGACAAGAAGGCCACTTTGCCCATGAGTGCCAAACTCCACCACCACAACCCTTGTCCAAGCATGCTAGATATTTTGCTTTCAATGCTCATTACATGCTTAGAAAGGATTCTAGTGGAAAGATGAAAGTCATGTTCTTAGGACCTCCCAACAAGAATAGGCCTAAGAAAATTTGGGTAGCAAAGTCACTTATTGAGAAGGTGAAGGGCTCTCAACAAGTTTGGGTTCCTAAAGCTTGATCTCTTGTGTGTAGTTGAACTACAAGATCGGTGGAAGTCATTGGGTTATTGATAGTGGTTGCACACAACATATGACCAGTGATCCTCGTATGTTCACCTCACTAGATGAAGAAGTAGATGGACAAGAAAGAATCACATTTGGAGATAATTCAAAGGGCAAGGTTAAAGGATTGGGCAAAGTGGCAATATCAAATGATCATTCTATCTCAAATGTGCTATATGTTGCTTCATTGAGCTTTAACTTGCTATCTGTTGGACAATTGTGTGATCTTGGCTTCCAATGCTTGTTTACCAAGAAGGAAATTGTTGTATCTAAGAAGGATGATGATCAAATGATATTCAAAGGATTTAGATACAACAACCTATATTTAGTGGATTTCACCTTCGAAGATGCTAACATGAAGACATGCCTATTCACCAAAACAACACTTGGGTGGCTATGGCATAGAAGACTTGCTCATGTTGGGATGAGCTCACTCAAGAAGTTAATGAAGAATGATTTGGTGAGAGGGTTGAAGGATGTGAAGTTTGAGAAGGACAAGCTTTGTAGTGCATGTCAAGCCGGCAAGCAAGTTGCAAATACTCATCCAGCCAAAGCTTTCATGTCAACCACAAGAGTGCTAGAACTCCTTCACATGGACTTATTTAGACCAACAACATAGAAGAGTTTGGGAGGAAATCTTTATTGTCTTGTGATTGTTGATGACTATTCAAGATACACATGGGTATTCTTCCTTCATGACAAATCTAAAGTTGCATCATGCTTCAAGAAGTTTGCCAAGAGAGCACAAAATGGGTTTGAAGTGAAGCTAAAGAAGATAAGAAGTGACAATGGGAAAGAATTTGACAACACAAACATTGAAGCCTATTGTGATGAAGTTGGGATCAAGCATGAGGTCTCCGCAACATATACTCCTCAACAAAATGGTGTAGTTGAGAGAAAGAACCGGACATTGATCACACTAGCAAGAACAATGCTTGATGAGTACAACACTCCCGAAGCTCTATGGGCGGAAGCTATCAACACCGCATGCTATGCATCCAACCGCCTATTCCTTCAAAAGTTTTGTAGCAAGACACCTTATGAGTTGCTCAATGGGAAAAAGCTGGACGTCTCCTTCTTTAGGGTGTTTGGTTACAAATGCTACATCTACAAGAAGTGGCAACACCTAGGGAAGTTTCAAAGATGTTGTGATATTGGTTTTCTTGTTGATTACTCATCAAAGTCCAAAGCATATAGAGTATTTAATCATGCCACCGGCTTGGTTGAAGAAACATATGATGTGGAATTTGATGAATCTAACGGCTCCCAAGGAGCACATGAGAATCTTGATGATGTAGGTGATGAACCATTGAGGGAGGCTATGAAGAACATTCTGGTTGGAGACATCAAGCCTAATGATGATGAAGATGATGTGCAAGTGATCAATCCACCCTCTTCATCAAATGTGCCACAAGATGGTGATAAAGATGGGAGAGTAGAAAATAAAGATACTCATGTCTCCCATGAGCAAATGGTGACACGAGCACATGATGTTGATGCTCCACAACCTCCCCCTCAAGTGGTTGATAGAAGAAATACACCTCTACTACAAGCTCATCCACAAGATCTCATCATAGGGAGTCCATCAAAGGGAGTAATGACTTGATCTCAAAAACTTGTATCGTTTATTGAACATCACTCTTTTGTCTTTTGCTTTGAGCCTACTAAGGTAGAAGAAGCTCTTCAAGATCCGGATTGGATAAACGTCATGCATGAAGAGTTGAACAACTTCACCCGCAATAAAGTTTGGACTCTTGAAGAGCGACCACAAGGTGCAAGAGTCATTGGAATAAAGTGGGTGTTCCGCAACAAGCAAGATGTTGTTGTGAGGAACAAGGCAAGACTAGTTACAAAGGGATTCTCTCAAGTTGAAGGTTTAGATTTTGGAGAGACCTTTGCACCGGTTGCAAGACTAGAAGCCATTTGTATCCTCCTTGCATATGCATCACATTATGAAATGAAACTATATCAAATGGATGTGAAAAGTGCATTTTTAAATGGCTTTATTAATGAACTAGTCTATGTTGATCAACCTCCTGGGTTTGAAGACCCTAGATATCCTAATCATGTCTATAGGTTGTCCAAGGCGTTATATGGGCTTAAGCAAGCCCCAAGAGCTTGGTATGAGCGTCTTCGGGACTTCCTCATTGAGAAGGGCTTCACCATTGGGAAGATCGACACCACACTATTCACCAAGAAGCTTGATGGACATATCTTCATTTGTCAAGTGTATGTCGATGATATCATCTTTGGATCATCAAATTAAGATTCTTGCAAAGAGTTTGGTGAATTGATGTCGAAGGAGTTTGAGATGTCAATGATTGGAGAGCTTACATTCTTTCTTGGTTTTCAAGTCAAGCAAATGAGAGAAGGGATTTTCATCTCTCAAGAGAAATATACAAATAATCTTCTCAAGAGATTCAAGATGGATGAATGTAAGCCAATCAAGACACCAATGCCAACTAATGGACATCTCGACCTAGATGAGGGAGGTAACATGGTTGATCAAACTCTCTACCGCTCTATGATTGGTAGCTTATTATATTTAACCGCATCTAGACCCGACATCATGTTTAGTGTGTGTATGTGTGCTAGATTTCAAGCTAATCCTAAGGAAACTCATTTGATTGCCATTAAAAGAATCCTTAGGTATCTTAAGTACACACCAAGCATTGGCCTTTGGTATCCCAAAGGAGCTATATTTGAATTAGTTGGCTATTCTGATTCGGATTACGCTGGTTGCAAAGTTGATAGAAAGAGCACATCTGGAGGGTGCCATTTGCTTGGTAGATCACTTGTGTCTTGGTCCTCCAAGAAACAAAATAGTGTGGCTTTATCCACCGCCAAAGCGGAATACATTACCGCGGGTGCTTGTTGTGCACAAATACTTTATATGAAACAAACTTTGCTAGACTATGGTGTAGTTCTAGAAAAAGTACCTCTTTTGTGTGACAATGAAAGTGCGGTAAAACTTGCAAATAATCCGGTTCAACACTCTCGCACCAAGCACATAGATATCCGCCATCACTTTCTTAGAGATCATGTTGCTAAAAATGATATTTCATTAGAAGGTGTAAGGACCGAGGATCAATTGGCGGATATCTTTACTAAACCGCTAGATGAGGTGACTTTTTGTCGATTGCGGAATGAGCTCAATGTTCTTGTTTTTAGCAACTTCTCTAGAAAATGAGCTTGTGTTGTCCCTTGCATTGCATTGTAATATACAACATGTTTACTTTATGGTAATGCACTTAGGGCTTGTCTAACATGGTTAAGATAACCGCCGAAAAGCGTGTGAAGAAGCTTAACCTTGGATCAAACTTGACAAGCAACTAGATTTACTTTCAAGTATTGCATTGCATATGCATGAATGTTGCTTTGTCGTTTATCTTCAATTGCCCTCTTATTGCCTATTTTCTTAAAAAGAATTATAGCCTAAGGCAAAATATTTTTGAAAATTTTGAGGGTTTGAGAGAGGTCACTCACATCAGTCCCAATTTGTGTTTATTTGGATCTTATTGAAGTTGGGACTTGATTGGGAACAGGAAGCACGAAGAACTTTGAAAATTTGCTGGAAAAAGAGTGACCGGACTCTGAAGTCCAGCGTCTGGTCAGTTCACAGGAGGTGAACCTACTGTGATGGGGTGACCGGACTCTGCTGTTCAGCATCCGGTCAAATGGTGGTTCAGTGTCCGATCAAGCAAAGGCGATCAAGGCAGTGAGGACCGAACTCTGGCTGCGTCCGGTCGGGGTTCACCGGACGTGTCCGGTCGCGGCTCCAGTGGTTTTGGACCTCTCTGGAGTAGACCGAACTCTGGGTGGTAGCGTCCGGTCGTTGCCACCGGAGCGTCCGATCAGTAGATAACGTGTTGGATTCCAACTCATATCTCGTTTCCTTTTGTATCATGTTTGGGGGCCACCATAAATTCGAGTCACCGGTTGACCTAAAGCCGCACCGCCACAAATCCGTCGCGCATCCATTGTTCCCGAGCCGCCGACATCGCCGTATCCTCGCCGCGCCACGCTCGTGCCCTAACTGTCGCAGAACCGACCAATTTATAAGAATACAAGTACAATGGCAATCCGTAAGCGGTCGCACTGTCATACTTGAACCCATATAAACCCGGTAGTCCATCGAGTACCACGACGGGTCTCGATAAACGATTTACAACAACCAAGATCGTACAGGATTCAACATACATGCCACATATTACATAAAGTTCACAGATACTTTTCATCATCAGAGTACGAATAAAAGTTATTACAAACCGAGTTTGATAAATAAAGCGGAAGCAAATAAGTTCGAAGATAAAGTTTTCAACATAGTTTGATACAGTGCCAAGCTAGATCACGGTCCACAAAAGTAAGGATAGGAATTACTAAAGAAGCCACGCCCAAGGCTTACTCCTCATCCAATGGCGGGATAGAAGCAACTCTTGCAATAACCATGGTACACAAAGTGCCATCGCAACAATGGGAAAATAAACCACGAGTACGAGAAGGTACTCAAGCTAGACTTACCCGTCATGAACCAAAAATAAAATGACTCCAAGGATTATGTAAGGCTGTATAAGTGGACGTAACTTGACAACATTTTGCGAAAAAAGGCAAGCTGATCCGTTGTACAATTATGATTCCTTTACCAAGTTAATTATAACTATCCATTTCTAGATTAGCAACTATCCTGTGCCAAACATGTGGTATATCATTTAGAAGCATACAATAGTAACCATAGCAGGTATTGTAATTCCATTTTCATCCGAACCATCATGTTCTATAATACAGTTACTACGATGTTGGAGCTAGCCAAGTTTCTCACTATCCGGGAGAGACGGCGATTCGAATTGATTTCAACCAGCTGGGAATTTATTCCTAACACAAACCCAGGTCTACCAGCCACGATAGCCTTAGGTCACCTTTGGTACAACTCCGGTACACATTTCGGCGGGTCCATCTTTGCGCCGCTGTCTGGAACACCGGATGCCGGGATGCTCGAAGCCAAGCACGCCCTTGGACTCGATCGATCGTTCCCGGAAGGAGCGCTGTGAGAACAATTCCGGCCTGAGTTGAATTACTCGGCAGCGGTCGGAGCAATTATCCGGCCAGCTAAGTGAGAGGCATGCGTTCAATCTTGTCAGAAGTTCCAACAACGGTACGGTCCTTGATCGACACAGACGGGGATAGATCCACACCCAAGACCTCCATGTCTTGTGGTTTCTCTATCGACATCCCGCCCGGTCTCCATTTACATTAACTATGGTTCTTTTCCACGATAGCAATTATAAACAACCGTGCTCCGGTATCCACCTATATCTCGCAGGTGACAGGAAATCACCCGACTTCTACCGGTCTAAGCATGGCTAAGCATATATTCGATCCTGGACCTATACCGGTTAAAGGTGTAATATCTGGACAAGGAATGTACATGCATCAAGTGGTTTCATTCAACTCTTATAACCTAATGCAACAATCATAAGTACTTAAGTAAACATTTGTAAATTCTTTGGGAGACTTATAATGCTCGGGCTTGCCTCACAGAAAGGAAGTAGAGGCGGTGGTCGGGGCACTCGGAAGCTCTTGAGGTTTCGCTCCACGCCGGGAGCTCATGACTTGCGGATCCTCCTTTGGTTCCTTCCTCTCGCTTCTTCAATTCCAGCAACGTGATCTCTTCCTCCGATCCTAGATGCATGAGTATGGCATAAGTATTACGAATGCATATATGTTAACAAGTGCATCATGTTTATTGAGTAGGTGCATATCTCTTCTCGGTTATTTAATTATCTTTCCATAATGCATCGCTTATACCATAAAACAGCAGTTACTTGTTTTACTGATAACGGAAGTTCTACAAATCCAAATCCAGTGATCCTAGACTTTCTGGAAAGCTTATCAAATTCTCTACAACTTTGTTATTAACCATTTTTGCAGTACACATCATTTTCAACATGCAATTCATCAAACTCTAGAATCAGTCCGGAAACTATTCAACATGCGATATAAAGTAATGATACTTCTACTTCATGTGATCATTCAAAATTTGACAACATAGAATACACCAACAGTTTAAGCATACCAATCACATTTAGAATCATATAATGGTGAGGCCTAAACTATTTATTAAATTGCCTTT
Organism: Miscanthus lutarioriparius; assembly: GCA_904845875.1. Taxonomy (NCBI): domain Eukaryota; kingdom Viridiplantae; phylum Streptophyta; class Magnoliopsida; order Poales; family Poaceae; genus Miscanthus; species Miscanthus lutarioriparius. The sequence continues at coordinate 115,442,017 of CAJGYO010000001.1, forward strand.
ATTATCTTATTTAGATATCTAGGTTAAATAATAAATATATATCAGATGTGCTTCATAAATTCTCAAAAATTTACAGAGCCTTACTAATGCTATCAAAGGACTGCTATAAAATTTTTAGGTCATTTTACTAAGTAGAACATTCTATACAAAAATGACAAGGCAGCAAAGCTTGCAATAGCATAAATGGAAAACCCTATTGAAAAGTGTCAAGCAACAGATTTCATATTTTTCTTAGCATCCACATGGCACTAGGATTACCTCCAATAAATTTCATAAATTTTGGACTCATAAATAATTTATAAAAATTTATGCAAGGATTGACTATTCATAAAAGAAAAATCTATAACTGTAAATCTACCCATGCACTGGTCCCCAAATTTTTACCAGAGCTCATATGTGCTAAGACTAACTTACCACAAAAATTTCATAATTTTTGGAGCACAGGAACTCTAGATATAAATTAAACAAATTTGAATGCATTCAAAAGCACATTTCAAATCCCTATTTAAATCTCCAAAAATTTCTACTGTACAAGTCAAGAACATATTTTTCCTAAATACTACACTTCCTAAGGAACACAACCATATTTATTTCACAATTTTAGGAGCTACCAAACTAAAGATACAAAAATAACAAAACACATGCGAATCTGCATTCAAATTGAACTGGATTTGAAATATTGAGTCGCTGACACGCGGGACCCACTGGTCAGCGAGACCAAAACGGAGCACATCGGGCGCTGCTCGACGGACATGCCAAAGCTTCGCCGACGGCGGCTTCTCCGGCGACTTCACCGACACTACAAGAATCCTCATGACCTTCCGCACTGATTGGGCTACTTAGGCGACCTATTCTTTGAAGCTAAACACGGCGGGCGACCATGGAGGAGCGGTGGCGCGGGATGACGGCGACACGCCGGAGCCGGCCAAGGCGGCGTCGTCTAAGGCTCGGCCTAGGCCCTACCGACTATGGGGATGCTCGTAAACTCATGGTCGTGGCACATGACGGATCGAGGCGTCCGGCCACACGACGAGCTCAAGCGCTCGCCGAGGTGCCGAGATGGCGTGGCGATGGAAAGCGGCCAATGGGCCTTTACCTTGGCTTAATGTGACAGTGAAGGGGTTCAAGGAGTCGTATGGCACGCACGCGTCTCTGGTTGCAAGCCGTGGCGAGGTGGGGGGGGGGGTCGGCGACGGAGCTGCGCGGCGGTGAGGGCTTGGCCGAAATGGCGGAGGCTCGGCTGCCGCTGCGGGCGAGGAAGGAGGCCGAAAATGAAAAATGGGGCTCTGGGTGGGAGCGGGCGAAAGGCCTGCGAGTGATAAAAAGCGGCACTGGGCTGGCTCCTTGCATGAGGCAGGACGGCGGCGACGTTGCCGGCCCCAGTTGGCTCTGGGCGGCTCTGTCTCACAGCAACGGTCGACCACCGAAGACGAGTGGATCGGCCGATTCGGACACCGCAAAGGGCGCTCGACGGCCCAGCTTTTGTGGCGTTCGTGCACTTAAACCGTGCTACAAAATCGAAAACCGTAATTAACAAACTTGTAGCTCTATGTACCATCTCCAACTCTTGTTAAGGAAACATATTCTAATTCGCAATGTAAACTGAGTTATGTCTTCCCAAAGGTCAATTTGTCAAGACGGTTAGGGTACCGGACTTAGAAAAATATTGTTAAGTGTTGCAATGAGTGTTTTCTTGATTTTTGTGATCCTATTTCAAACATGTTAGGAGCTGAATCAGTCAAGGACCCAAAAATAAAAGTTGTTCCTTATGTCAAACACTACAACTTTGATTTAGTGAACTCCTCCATGCAAGGTCTCTAACACCTAGTTCAACTTTGGTCAAACATGTCACTTTTGAATGATGAAACACATCAAAGCATGGCTTAATGACCAAACTAGCCCTAGCCCTAAATACCAAAGTTGTTCATGATGATATCCTAAGCATGTTTGAGCAATTTGCAAGGCCATTCAATCATTTCATGTAGTAGTTACTCATAGAGCTATTTAAAGTAATCACATGAAATATGCCTTAAAGACTTGACCATGAAAAAGACATTCATGATCCATGTTCCATTTGTGAACCTAAGCATTGCCAAAATATTTTGGTAACTCAAATCTACCAAGTACATGTTTACATTCGTGATCATTTGCATATGTACAAAGAAACATGCAATAACAAGCAACGTTGCATATGTTTCAATTCAATGTTTCAAATCGTAAATGCTTGTTTATGAATGCGTGATGATCATGCTCATGTTATGCAAGTCAAGTTATGCAAGGCTAACACCGAGGTGTTACAGCCCTCCCCTTATAAAAATCTCGTCCCGAGATTTGCAAGACCTACCATTCTTGGAAAAAGGCGGGATAAACTTCTCGTAGGTAATCTTCTCTTTCCCACGTAGCATCTTGTTCACTATGATTGTTCCACATCACCTTATAGAACTTAATAATCTTACTCCTTGTCACTCTGTCCATCTCTTCTAATATTTGAATTGGCTTTTCTTCATAGGTCAAATCCGATTGAAATTTTGCACGTTGGTGGGTGCAATAGCTTCTTCCGGTACTCAAGACATTTTTTAGGTGAGAAACATGGAACACATCAAAGATTGCACTCATCTCTGGTGGAAGTTGTAACTTATATGCAACCTTCCCTTTTCGTTCCAAAATTTTGTATGGCCCTACATATCTTGGTGAAAGCTTCTTTTTCATCCCAAATCTTTTCACGCCTTTCATGGGTGATACTCTCAAGTATACATAGTCACCCACTTCAAAAGTTAGTGGTCTTCTTCTTACGTCGACATAACTTTTCCTGTCTTGATTGAATTTTGCCTTCATGTGTTGTTGGATGATACGTACTTGCTCTTGACTTCATTTACAAAATCAATACCAAAGTATCCCCTTTCACCGGGCTCAATCCAGGTTCAAGGGAGTTCTGCACTTTCGCCATACAAGGCTTCAAATGGAGCCATTTTGATACTCGCTTGATAAGCTGTTGTTATAGGAGAATTCATCTAAAGGTAACCATTTCTTCCATGAACCTTTTGAAGATATAACACAAGCTCTAAGTAAATCTTCTAGGATTTGGTTCACTCGCTCTGTCATCACGAAGTTTGCGGATGATAAGTTGAACTTCGATTAGCTTGGTTCCCAAAGCCTGGTGTAAGTGCTCCCGAAACGAGCTATGAGCTGTGGTCCTCGATCCGAGATTATAGTCAGGGGTACTCCATGTAGTCTCACGATCCGGGAAACATATAATTGAGTATTTCCCACGTGATATGTGGTGTGAACTGGTACAAAATGTCTTTGATTTGGTGAGACGATCAATAATAACCCATATTGAATCATGACCTTGTGGCGTCGTTGGAAGGCCTGTGATAAAGTCCATGCTGATTTCCTCCCATTTCCATCCCGGAATAGGCAATGGCTGAAGTAATCCAGCAGTTTTCATATGGATGGCTTTTACTCTACTACAGTTATCACACCTAGCAACATAGGCTGCGATCTCTTTCTTCATCTTAGTCCATCAAAAACGGGTTCTTAAATCTTGATACATTTTACTACTACCAGGATGGATAGACAATTTGGATGAGTGAGCTTCTTCTAAAATTTGATTCCTTAGCTCACGGTCTTTTGGTACCACTAGTCGGTCATCGAACCATAATACACCTCTTTCGTCCAATCTAAAATGTTTGGTTTCTTGCTCTTGCATTTTTCTCTTGATGTGACTTATTCCCACATCTGTCTGCTGTAGCTCTATGATTTTGCCCTCAAGTGAACAACTGATTGTGATATTGTGTAGTACAGCAGGATGTAACAAGTTGAATCCATCTTCCAGTAATGCTTCCACAGTGTTGCAATGGGACTTCCGACTAAGTGCATCGGCTACTACATTTGCTTTACCCGGATGGTAATGCACTTCTAAATTATAGTCCTTAATCAATTCTAACCATCTTCGTTATCTCATGTTCAGCTCTGGCTGGGTAAAGATATACTTGAGGCTTTTGTGGTCAGTATAGATATGACATACATTGCCCAACAAGTAATGTCTCCATATTTTTAGTGCATGGACAACGGCTGCAAGTTCCAAATCATGTGTATGGTAGTTGACTTCATGTTTTCTCAATTGCCGTGAGGCATATGCAATTACTCTCCCTTCTTGCATAAGCACACATCCCAAACCTATTCCTGATGCATCACAAAATACATCAAAAGGCTTTTCAATGTCTGGTTGTGCTAACACTAGTGCTGTAGTCAACAAAGTTCTGAGGGTGTGAAAAGCCGTTTCACATTCTGGTGTCCATTTGTACTTCTCATCTTTCTGAAGTAGTCTGGTCATAGGCTTAGCTATCTTTGAGAAATCTGGAATAAACCGACGATAGTATCCTGCTAACCCTAGAAAACTCCGAACTTCATGCACCGAAGTTGGGGCTTTCCAATCCATGACCTCTTGTACTTTGGATGGGTCTACTGAGATTCCATCTCTTGATAAAATGTGACCTAAGAAAGATACTTTGCTCATCCAAAATTCACATTTGCTAAACTTGGCATATAACTTATGCTCCCTCGATGCTGGATAGGACAATCCTCGAGATGCTCCTCATGATCGGTCTCATTTACGAATAAATCAATATATCATCAATAAACACGACCACGAACTTGTCAAGTTCGGGCATGAATACCGAGTTCATCGGTACATGAAATAAATTTGGAGCATTTGTTAGTCCGAAAGACATAACCAAATACTCGTATAAGCCGTACCTAGTAGAGAAAGAGTTTTAGGTATATCCTCCGATTCGATCTTTATCTCGATGATAACTCGATCTCAAATCAATTTTGGAGAATACCTTTGCCTTCGCTAAGCGGATCGAACAAGATGTCGATGCGGGGCAATGGATATTTGTTTTTGATGGTCACACATTGAGTGGTCTCATAATCTACACACATTCTCGGTGACTTATCCTTCTTTTTCACAAACAAATTTGGACATCCCCACGGAGATGAGCTAGGTTGGATAAGACCTTTGTCCAATAGATCTTGTAATTGAACCTTAAGTTACGCTAACTCATTGGGTGGCATTCTATAGGGCCTTACGGATATGGGTGCGGTACCTAGCACTAATTCAATCTTAAATTCCACGTCCCTATCCGGTGGTAGAGACTGGTAATTCCTCCGAAATACATCTAAAAACTCACAAACCACTGGGATATCACATATTGTGGTGGCTTGGATAGCACAAAGCTAAATGTTGGGGTTCGAAATCGCGGAGAGTGGGACTAGAAAAGCATTCCCTCCCGTGGGTTCTCTCAACATAATGGTGCGGTGCTAGTGTCAATAAGAGCACCATGATACTTCATCCAATTCATGCCTAAGATTACACTTATTGACAACCCGGCAATATTATCAAATCTGTGGTGTACTCCTCCCTTGTATCACGATGAGTACATTTTTGACTATCTTTTTTTGGTAGTAACAGATACCCTCTTTGAATTTATGTTAAAACCCCTTTGTTTACTTCAATTATTTCTTGACCATGTCTAGATGCAAATGCTTGACTCATAAATGAATGAGAAGCTCCCGAATCAAATAAAACAACAGCGGGATGCTTGTTGACAAGAAACATACCAGCCGTGACAACTTCTCCGGCGGGCACTTCCTCCACAGCGGTATAATGCACTTGTCCTTGACATGCCCTGGCATTCACCTGCCTCTAATTGTTCTGATTTGGGTTGCCATTCCTCTTGGGGTGGGGACATTCCTTGGACCAATGACCCAGTTGGTTGCAGTTGAAACATGGTTGATTACTTCTGAATCCGGTGGAGCTGTCCTGATTGCCATTTCCTTTTGGTAAGGCAATAGTGAACGCCTTACGGAATGGTTTCTGTGGCCTGTTATTCTGAGCTTTCGGTGGTGGAGGTCTAAACTTGGGTGCAGGTGGACGGAATTGTGGCCTAGCTGTGATAGGAGCTTTTGATTGGAAAGATCCGGAGGCACCGGCCTCATATGTCCTCTTGCGACCCTTAGCAACTGCATGCATGTTGTTGTGGTTTTCATGGGTCAAGGCATCACTAATAAACTCGTTGTACGTGGTACATCGAGAATTTGCCATAGTCTTCATCAGTTTGGTACCCAACCCTCGCTTGAAACTCTCTATCTTTTTCTCTTCAGTATCCACAAAACTGGGAGCATATCTTAACAAGTTGTTGAATGCGTGCATATATTACGTGGAGTGACTTTGTTCCTGAGTGAGCCTCATAAATTAATTTGCTTTCATGCGCATCGGGCTCGGGGAATATGATGTCCCCTAAAAGCCCAGCTTGAATTGTTCCTGTGTCACTTTCGCTCATTAGCAGAGACGACGGGGAAGTGTGTCCACCAGATCCTGCTGGTCCTTGCAATTGATGAGAAGCATACTACGCTTTCGGATGCTCCGTGACCCTCAATAGACGGAATTTTCGCTCAATGGTATTCAACCACTCATCGGCTGCAGTGGTTCCTCGGCCACCTTGAAGATCGGAGGCTTCGTGTCCGTAAACTCCTTGAATGTCTTTGTCTTTGATTTGGCTTGGCCCTCGTTGTTGTGGGTGGCCACGGCGGTGTTTTTGCGCGATAAGGCGCAAAGCTTCTTCCATTGTCCTTTGGCTCCCCAAGAATGAGCAAAGAACTCTCCCGAAAGGCATTTGCGGCGGCGGCGGTGGTGGTAAGTCATCACCATTGCCATCGTGACTGCTACCAGCTCCAGCACAGAACAATAAGCGATTATTGGTTGATGTTAAGAGATTGCAGATGAATCATAATCATGCCAAACTGAAATCACTGGAGAAATTCTCAAATTCACAATAAAAACAGAGGCATAACAATTCATTCTCGCAACATGGCATCCCCAATTTGACCACTTATCGCGCTCATAACGCATGCAAAGTTAAATCGTGATCACCAACAAGGAACGGAATTGCATTGATGTTCAACCAAAGGTGCACTTAATCAACATTACATGATAGTCTGGTTACTAATGCCAAATTCGAGCTACAGGTCCATTACATGAATAAAGGTGATACATTAGTCCTTCCACTAAGTGCTAAGCGATCTAATCCTCATCATGATCACTATCGAGGTCAGACGCAAGATCATCTCCTTCCTCAGGTTCTACTTCTTGTTCAGGCTCCACTTCCTCTTCTCCTTCCTCGTACCCTTCTAGATCCATTTCAGCGGCTCCAGGTGGGACATAAGGGTGGAGCTGATTGTTCAGTAGATGAACCTCTTCATGCAGATTATCATTGTATTCTTCCGCATTAGCCAGCTGCTGTCCCAGCTCAAACTGTCGAGCTCTCAGGACATCTTCCCTTGTCCAAGCTGCATTTCGCTGGTGAGTTAACCGGGTCATCTCTTCAGTGAGCCTTTCAATCTCGGCGTCGTGCTCCCTCTGAAGCTGACGTCGGTCCTCGCGGGCATGACCAAGAGCACCAGACACACGTCTGAGGCTACCTTCAACTCCATCCAACACTCTCATCACTGCGAACATGGCGCTCATGGAAGGGTTATCACTGTTCTACCTCTCTGCTGCACCAATCTCCAAAGATTTTCCTCTCGTCTGCTGCCATGAGTCAGTGGAGGGGTTACCTCTTGGAAAGACTCCAACCAAAGCGGCTGCCAGCTCGAGGAAAATGATCCATGATGTCCTCTCGGGATCCCAAAAAGGCTGCCTGCCGCCAATGCTTCTTGGCAGATCCTGCCAGTTGACTCATAACACCAGCTGTCCACTCAGAATCGTCACCTCGGGGACGAACAACGGCCTCCACGGTAACTAAGAGACCTTTCCCCAAGCTGCTCATTCGCTTGTAAGTAGCGGGGTTCCATTCCATCAGGATAGCCTACATAATCGAGCACTCTCCACAAGAGTGTAGGCATCCCAAACTCTCCAAGGGCGTGTGACGTTGGCCGGGCACGTGGAGCAAGGCGACGGGCGGGAGCTCGCCTCCCGGTGGACTTTATGCCGGTCGCTTAAAGCGTGCCATCTGCACCATTAACATGTACCCCTTGGTGAGACAATGCCATGATGGATAAGAGTTACATAACCGAGTAAGAATTTTATAAGGGGAGGAACAATGTAATTATGTGAATGGTAATTATCATGATGCATGCTCGTTCCGTACGTCCTCACAAACTTAGGAAAAATTTGTTTCTAACGGTAGATACGGTGGCATACATACGTTCTCTCATAAATAGCGTAACTAGTCGAACTACACGTTTCGCTGTTAGTGTACTTGCATAAGATCTCATTTCAGCCCTAAACCCATAATGAATATGCAGAATGTAATTGTAAATACTTCCATATATGTATACCCATACATATACTTCCGTATCAATCTACCCGACAATAATTTAACCCACAATTAAATACGTACCATATAGACATGCAAGCATGCATACATAGCCGTACCAAAGCTACTCTTCCCGACCGCATGCTCACATCTTGCGGTCATACACTCATCTTACCTTGGCGTAGAGGCATTTGATCCATACATTACCATTCAAGTGAATGGCATCCATACAATAGCACGCCGTATGGACGACTTAAGTAAAAACCCCATGTTAGTACTTAAATAGCCACCTAATAGTCCTTAATTTGGGCATAAGGAAAGTGATCATTGGCACACTTTAGATTTCAAATACCTATTATATAACTATTAGTTGTTGCTAGAGAAGGTTTTAGGAAAACAAAACTTTTGTTTTAAATACACTTGTGACAATTAACGTTGAATCTTGCTCGATGCCACCGTCGCAGAAACCACCAATTTATAAGAATACAAGTACAATGGTAATCCGTAAGCGGTCGACCTTTGTCATACTTGAACCCATATAAACCCGGTAGTCCGTCGAGTACCACGACGGGTCTCGATAAACGATTTACAACAACCAAGATCGTACGAGATTCAACATACATGCCACATATTACATAAAGTTCACAGATACTTTTCATCATCGAGTACGAATAAAAGTTATTACAAACCGAGTTTGATAAATAAAGCGGAAGCAAATAAGTTCGAAGATAAAGTTTGAACATAGTTTGATCTGATGCCAAGCTAGATCACGGTCCACAAAAGCAAGGATAGGAATTACTAAAGAAGCACGCCCAAGGCTTACTCCTCATCCACAGCCGGGATAGAAGCAACTCTTGCAATAACCATGGTACACAGTGCCATCTCGCAACAATGGGAAAATAAACCACGAGTACGAGAAGGTACTCACTAGACTTACCCGTCATGAACCAGAAATAAAATGACTCCAAGGATTATGCAAGGTTTGTATAAGTGGACGTAACTTGACAACATTTTGTGAAAAAGGCAAGCGATCCGTTGTACAATTATGATTCCTTTACCAAGTTAATTATAACTATCCATTTCTAGATTAGCAACTATCCTGTGCCAAACATGTGGTATATCATTTAGAAGCATACAATAGTAACCATAGCAGGTATTGTAATTCCATTTTCATCCGAACCATCATGTTCCATGTCTGATTACTACGATGTTGGAGCTAGCCAAGTTTCTCACTATCCGGGAGAGACGGCGATTCGAATCGATTTCAACCAGCTAGGAATTTATTCCTAACACAAACCAGTCTACCACCACGATAGCCTTAGGTCACCTTTTTGGTACAACTCCGGTACACATTTCGCGGGTCCAGATTGCGCCGCATTGTCTGGAACACCGGATGCCGGGATGCTCGAGCCAAGCACGCCCTTGGACTCGGTCGATCGTTCCTGGAAGGAGCGCTGTGAACGATTCCCGACCGAGTTGAATTACTCAGGCCAGCGGTCGGAACGAATTATCCGCCAGCTAAGTGAGAGGCATGCGTTCAATCTTGTCGGAAGTTCCAACAGCAGTGCGGTCCTTGATCGACATGACGGGGATAGATCCACACCCAAGACCTCCATGTCTTGTGGTTTCTCTATCGACATCCCGCCCGGTCTCCATTTACATTAACTATGGTTCTTTTCCACGATAGCAATTATAAACAACCATGCTCCGGTATCCACCTATATCTCGCAGGTGACAGGAAATCACCCGACTTCTACCGGTCTAAGCATGGCTAAGCATATATTCTATCCTGGACCTATACCGGTTAAAGGTGTAATATCTGGACAAGGAATGTACATGCATCAAGTGGTTTCATTCAACTCTTATAACCTAATGCAGCAATCATAAGTACTTAAGTAAACATTTGTAAATTACTGGGAGACTTATAATGCTCCGGGGCTTGCCTCACAGAAAGGAAGTAGGGCGGTGGTCAGGGCACTCTGGAAGCTCTTCAGGGTTCTGCTCCACGCCTTCGGGAGCTGCGGCTTGCGGATCCTCCTGCTGGTTCCCTTCCTCTGCTTCTTCGAATTCTAGCAACATGATCTCTTCCTCCGATCCTAGATGCATGAGTATGGCATAAGTATTATGAATGCATATATGTTAACAAGTGCATCATGTTTATTGAGTAGGTGCATATCTCTTCTCGGTTATTTAATTATCTTTCCATAATGCATCGCTTATACCATAAAACAACAGTTACTTGTTTTACTCATAACGGAAGTTCTACAAATCCAAATCCAGTGATCCTAGACTTTCTGGAAAGCTTATCAAATTCTCTACAACTTTGTTATTAACCATTTTTGCAGTACACATCATTTTCAACATGCAATTCATCAAACTCTAGAATCAGTCCGGAAACTATTCAACATGCGATATAAAGTAATGATACTTCTACTTCATGTGATCATTCAAAATTTGACAACATAGAATACACCAACAGTTTAAGCATACCAATCACATTTAGAATCATATAATGGTGAGGCCTAAACTATTTATTAAATTGCCTTTATTATCTTATTTAGATATCTAGGTTAAATAATAAATATATATCAGATGTGCTTCATAAATTCTCAAAAATTTACAGAGCCTTACTAATGCTATCAAAGGACTGCTATAAAATTTTCAGGTCATTTTACTAAGTAGAACATTCTATACAAAAATGACAAGGCAGCAAAGCTTGCAATAGCATAAATGGAAAACCCTATTGAAAAGTGTCAAGCAATAGATTTCATATTTTTCTTAGCATCCACATGGCACTAGGATTACCTCCAATAAATTTCATAAATTTTGGACTCATAAATAATTTATAAAAATTTATGCAAGGATTGACTATTCATAAAAGAAAAATCTATAACTGTAAATCTACCCATGCACTGGTCCCTAAATTTTTACTAGAGCTCATATGTGCTAAGACTAACTTACCACAAAAATTTCATAATTTTTGGAGCACAGGAACTCTAGATATAAATTAAACAAATTTGAATGCATTCAAAAGCACATTTCAAATCCCTATTTAAATCTCCAAAAATTTCTACTGTACAAGTCAAGAACATATTTTTCCTAAATACTACACTTCCTAAGGAACACAACCATATTTATTTCACAATTTTAGGAGCTACCAAACTGAAGATACAAAATAACAAAACACATGCGAATCTGCATTCAAATTGAACTAGATTTGAAATATTGAGTCGTTGACACGCTTGGACCTTTGGTCGGGTGAGACCAAAACAGAGCACATGTTGCTGCTCGACAGACGCTGGCCAAAAGCTCGCCGACGGCGGCTTCTTCTCCGGCGACTTCACCGACACTATAAGAATCCTCATGACCTTCCATGACCGATTGGGCTACTTAGAGCGACCTATTCTTTGAAGCTAAACACGGCGGCGACCATGGAGGAGCGGTGGGCGGGATGACGGCGACACACCTGGAGCCGGCCGAGGCGGCGTCGTCTAAGGCTCGGCCTAGGCCCTACCGACTATGGGGATGCTCGTAAACTCATGGTCGTGGCACATGACGGACTGAGGCGTCCCGGCCACGACGAGCTCGCGCTCCGGCGAGGTGCCAGAGATGGCGGCGGCGATGGAAACGGCCAATGGGCCTTTACCTTGGCTTAATGTGATGTGAAGGGGTTCAAGGAGTCGAGCGGCACGCACGCCAGCGTCTCTGATTGCAAGCCGTGGCGAGGTGGGGGTCGGCGACGGAGCTGCGTGGCGGTGAGGGCTTGGCCGAAATGGCGGAGGCTCGGCTGCCGCTGCGGGCGAGGAAGGAGGCCGCGAAAATGAAAAAATGGGGCTCTGGGTGGGAGCGGCGAGCATCTGCAGATATAAAGGCGGCTGGGCTGGCTCGCCGCATGGGGCAGGACACCGGCGACTTGCCACCACCAGCCGGCTCCACGTGGCGGCTCTGTCACGGCAACGGTCGGCCACCGAAGGCAATGGATCGGCCGATTTTCGAGACACCATAAAGGGCGCTTTGACACCCGAGTTTTGACGGCTTTCGTGCACTTAAACCGTGCTACAAAATCGAAAACCGTAATTAACAAACTTGTAGCTCTATGTACCATCTCCAACTCTTGTTAAGGAAACATATTCTAATTCGCAACTGAAACTGAGTTATGTCTTCCCAAAGGTAAATTTGTCAAAGACGGTTAGGGTACCAGACTTAGAAAAATATTGTTAAGTGTTGCAATGAGTGTTTTACTGATTTTTGTGATCCTATTTCAAACATGTTAGGAGCTGAATCAGTCAAGGACCCAAAAATAAAAGTTGTTCCTTATGTCAAACACTACAACTTTGATTTAGTGAACTCCTCCATGCAAGGTCTCTAACACCTAGTTCAACTTTGGTCAAACATGTCACTTTTGAATGATGAAACACATCAAAGCATGGCTTAATGACCAAACTAGCCCTAGCCCTAAATACCAAAGTTGTTCATGATGATATCCTAAGCATGTTTGAGCAATTTGCAAGGCCATTCAATCATTTCATGTAGTAGTTACTCATAGAGCTATTTAAAGTAATCACATGAAATATGCCTTAAAGACTTGACCATGAAAAAAGACATTCATGATCCATGTTCCATTTGTGAACCTAAGCATTGCCAAAATATTTTGGTAACTCAAATCTACCAAGTACATGTTTACATTCGTGATCATTTGCATATGTACAAAGAAACATGCAATAACAAGCAATGTTGCATATGTTTCAATTCAATGTTTCAAATCGTAAATGCTTGTTTATGAATGCGTGATGATCATGCTCATGTTATGCAAGTCAAGTTATGCAAGGCTAACACCCGAGGTGTTACACTAACCATCGCCGCACAACCGAGAGCCTCCCGTGCTGCGGCGCTACCAAGCTGCACCACCCTTTGCGCCCGCCCGTCGCTACCACGCGCTATAGCTTCGCCCGAGCCGTGCTCGGCCTTGCTGCGTGCGATGCCCTAGCACTGGCCGATTGATCCTCGTCGGAGTTCCTGCTGCCTTCACCAGAGCCTCCAGTGCCCACATTGCATCTTCCCTACCGCCAATCCACGCCGACCAGTGCAACCATAACCCTAGGATTCCCGGTGGTTCCCCACGTGTCGTTCCTCTGCTTTTCGGATCGGCGGTTCGTCAGGTAGCAAGCCCTCGATTCCAATTTTGTATCTATTGCTTGGTTCTTAGGGTTTCATATCTCTAGATATATTGTAATTATTTATATATCTAATCTATTCCATCATGCAGCGAGTCGGTGTTTCTGAGGTCTCAGTGGCAGTTGTCAGTCAACTTGGGACCAAGCTCGCGAGTACAGATTGAGGCCAAGCCTCAGAAGTGACAGTTGGCAGTTGATCTTTGTCAGCGGCAGTTGTTCTTTTCAGCTCCATCAAATGGCTCATGTCAAGAATGTCGGAGGAGGTCCTGGTGATGAGGATCTGAGGCCCTGCCTCGCCAGCCTACAGATGTAAAAGGCAAGGCGACGAAGAAGCTAGCGATAAAGAAGCGCAAGTACCCTAATGTAGATACAACGAGAGCAGCCGTAGTTGCAGAGGCCGCAGAGCACGTAGAGAGAGGAGGTGCTAGGAGTGGTGTTGTTATTTCAGCTTTCACCAGCTCAGAGGGCCGCTGTCCAGGAGGTTGAGCGTCGTCATGGTGGTCTAGCTAGGACAACCATGGTTGGAGGACGGCGTGTGGCTATTGATGAGAGTCAGCCTCCGGGGGAGTCACAGCAGCAGCCACAGCCAGCAGAGTAGACTTAGGAGGGAGAGCAGGCCGAGGAGACAGAGCTAGCACCTCAGCCATAGTTACACCGCTCTGGTCATACCCGTGCTCCAGTCACACTAAGGCCAGAGACACGGCGGAGGGGTTCTCGTCCGCCTCCTAGACCACAGGGTCCACCTCCAGTGACTCACTTGGATTTGAGGGCCGCCACGGCCAAGTAGGTGGAACAACTCAGATTTGTGGACTTTGAGCAGTGGTTCCCGTCGAGGAGGGATGACCGAGCTTCAGAGGGCTTCTACACACCACTGTAGGAAGATTTTTATAATGCATATCTTAATAGTGGGGCAGTATTCAGATCTTAGAGGGTGTGCAACATTGAGTCCATTGTAGCAGTAGCTGGAGAGCATATTTGCCCTTACCTATCTTAAATGCTAGGGCTGACAGACTTACTCAGACGGACAGGCTTATATGTTCCATCTTGGGTCCATGAGTTCTATGCTACACTTTGGATTGACCCACATCACAGATTTATACACTTTGCATTCAGAGGCAAAGATTACAGGCTGATGAGCTTTAGGGTCAGGGAGATTCTCAGGCTTCAGGAGCAGCCCATCTAGCTACATGAGGTTTGCTATGGACAGACAGTGCCTCCTAGACGCCCTCATGGCGGTCTTGTGCCCCCTACAGATCTAGTCTGCCATTGCTTCACAGAGCCTTTCGGTGAGGGGTCGAGCAGGACACCTAGTGATCTCACTCCTACTGCTAGAGTGCTTGATGCTATTATGAGGAGGACCCTGCTTCCGAGAATGGAATATCACGAGGGCTTGACTCACATACAGTTATGGCTACTGAACTCTCTGATGCAGCAGATTGTGTTTGACATTTGGGATCTCCTTCTATCAGAGATGGATGATACTATTGCAGAGGGGTTTAGGGGTCACAGGCAGCTACCATATGCTCACTCGATTACATTCCTAATCCATAGGGCAGTTACTGTGAGGCCACCTGAGATGTTGGCAGAGTACAGTGGTGCTACTATAGAGTTCCCTGCATACAACATGACTCAGATGATCCACCATAGTGCAGTGAGGACACCCAGCCAGCCACGTCATTGTCCAGAGGTGCTAGAGACTGCAGCCCAGCAGGATGAGACCATCAGGGGGATAGCAGCTACAGAGGAGGAGCGGTTAGATGCTCAGCAGGAGGGGATGGTTGAGAGCGACCCTAGTGACAGCTCAGATGATGACTACCGGGACATTCCTCAGATGCCTCCACGATGACATGACCATGAGGCTGGTAGCTCTAGTTCAGCTCCACCTGCACCGCAGATAGACCCTGCTCTACTTGCTATCCTTGAGTAGATGAGGCAGGATCAGGCTCGCTAGGCACAGGAGACTGCCGCTACATTTGCATAGTTTCAGACTGGGCAGGATGAGTTCCAGCGATAGTAGCAGGCCATCCAGCAGCAGAAGCAGGCTATACAGCAGCAGCAGCAGGCCATGCATCAGCAGTAGCTTCTCATGCAGCAACAGTTACTTGGGTTTATGTAGCATGTTGTGACAGCTATTGGGGCTCCACCGCCACAGCCTTCACCCCAGCTTGGTCAGCCTGCCACCACTTCTATGACTCTAGCTTTCCAGCCTAGTGGGCTTCAGAGTCAGGGACCGCCAGCACCATAGTTTCCTTCACCTACAGAGCAGGTGTCCCAGTGGTTTACTTCACCTGTGCCAGCCCCGTAGTTCACTCCTCTTCATACGGGCTTCACTCTGCCTCAGAGTTCGCCAGTGCTCACCCCAGTCTCTAGGAGCCTTGGTGCTTCATTCAGTGAGTTGATAGGGCAGCCTACACTGCCAGAGCTACATGTCCCTGGTCCTTCCACAGTTGCTCCTATTACTGGGACTACAGAGACGCTCCCATCTTCAGTTGCATCATCAGAGCAGGCAGCGCCAGTTCTAGATCCGACCCAGACCGCTTCAGCGTCGCTTCTAGCCACAGAGGGTCAGACTACATAGAGCTCAGGATCAGATGATGATGGCACACAATTCTAGCTCGCTCCTTGTACCTCAGCGCCCGACTCATCTGCTACAGCCCCACCGACTGACCCTTAGGTTTTGGTGTTTGACGCCAAAGGGGGAGAGGGATCGAGTATGTTAGACTTAGGGGGAGCGACATATTTAGGGGGAGCTTATCTATCATATTTGGTTTTTATGTGTGATACATTATGCATTCATGTTTACTATTATGCATCGAACTATATTTATGTGATAGTGATATCTACGTGATTGTGATATGTGACATGTGTGCTCTCTACTTTGAATTATTTATATGTCATATCACTTGTGTTATGCTCATTTGCTTTGCTTCCACGTTTTACTCCGATGCAAATGAGCTTTATTACTTGTACTCATGCTTATTTCATATCTATTGAGTACATCATGTTGGCTTGGGTCATATAAGCTTACCTAACTCTTTTGTTCTTATTGACAAAAGCTTATATGAACTAAGCATGTTAAAAACCTCAACTCTTTCACATACTCGAGGTGCTATTGTCATCAATCACCAAAAAGGGGGAGATTGAAAGCATCTAGGCCCCTAGTTGGGTTTTGGTGATTAATGACAATACGTGATTACTATGACTAACGTGTGTTTTGCAGAGGCAATTAAGTTAGGTCATGGTAATGGAGATCGATTGGGCAATCATGGTGGTCATGCCCCTACGATGGAAATCATTTCAGTTTTCAAAGGATGGATGACAAGGTTAAGGATGGACTAGTTCTAAGTGTCGTTTGATGTTGAGGAGACACTTAGAGTAGTTTAGGACTTTGTTTTTCCTTTGGTCATACTATTAAGGGGGGTATGGACGGGTAGCTTGACCTAGGTGAGTCTAGTGAGTTAGGTGTGGTGCACACTTGCTAAATCTAGCACTAGGTAGCTCCTAAAAAGCCCTTAGATCATTTGGAGCAAACTTCATTCACGTATGATTGAGAGATGGAAGTGAATGGAGGGTCAAATACTGACCGGACGCTGGCTCCAGTGTGACCGGACGCTGGCGCAGAGTCTGGTCAGTTCATTTGATCAAGGTGACTTCGTCTAGTGTGACCAGACGCTGAGAGGTGAGCGACCGAACGCTGGGTGCCAGCATCCGGTCGACTCCAGTAAGATTCCAGAGAGGGAAAATCATGACTAAACGCATCCGGTCTGTGCTGACCGGACTGACCGGATGCTGTCCAGCATCCGGTCACAACTTAATCTCTGGATTTCAGGGAGTACTGACCGAAGCTTCCGATCAACATGACCGGAGTGTCCGGTCACCCCGCAGAGGCACATAACGGTTCGTTTTTCAACCGGGTGGATAAATACTTCCTTCATTCGTGTGAGGGGTTACTTTTGCTCATTCCAACAGTTGAGAAACACCCTTGAGAGTGCCAAGAAGAGCAAGGTCCTAGTGAGGTGATTGAGATTTGAGAATCCCAAAGAGAGCCCTCATTAGTGAAAGCAAGAGTAGCAAAGTGTGCATCCACCCTTCTCATTAGGCTTGTTGTGGTCAAGTGAGAGTTCGTGCTTGTTACTCTTGGTGATCGTCATCACCTAGATGGCTTGGTGGTGATTGGGAGTTTGGTGATCATTCGGCGGAGCTTGTGGATGACCCAACTCAAGTTGTGAGAGGTTGTGGGTGATTCACCGTGATGGAGTGTCAAAGAATCAACCCGTAGAGAGCACTTGATCCTTGCGCGGACCAAAGGGAAGCTACACCCTTGCGTGGGTGCTCCAACGAGGACTAGTGGGGAGTGGCGACTCTCTGATACCTTGGCAAAACATCGCCGTATTCCTCCTTCTCTCTTTACTTTGAGCATTTACTTTGAGCAATTCAATTCTTGTCATTTACATTCATAGAATTGCCATGCTAGAGTAGGATTGGAACATATGTTGCTAAACTTTTGTGCGTTAGATCAATAGAAACACTTTTCTAGGCACAAGGGGTTAATTGGGCTAACCGTAGGGTTTAATTATTGCAAAGAAATTTAGAATTAGCCCAATTCACCCCCCCTCTTGGGTATCTTGATCCTTTCAGACTTCACTGATGGATCTTTGTTGGATTATTTTCCTTTTAAGTGATCTCATTACTGAGCAAGCTGTCAACTAACGAAATGGAGGAGGCCTCCAATAAGAGGAACGCACTGGCCATGCTCACGAACGATGCTGTTGTCAAGATCCTCCTCCGCCTCCCTGTCCGCTCCTTGTTCTGCTGCAATTGAGTCTATCGCTCTTGGAACTGCCTCATCAAGGACTACACAACAACCATAAGGTGCTGCCCCAAAATGTGGCAGGCTTCTTCCACGACACCAACCAAGGCTATCGATGCTACACCAGAGTCACCGGTGAACACCCCTCCTTGTCCTTCTTGCCCTTCACCTTGGCCAATGTAGCTGTCTTAGATATCTGCAACGGCCTCATCCTATACTAGTGCTAAGGGGCTGATGGATCATACTGTTATGTCGTCTGCAATTAGGTAACCAAGGAGTTTAAGGAACTGCCACCTTGCATCCATGCTGTTGGTGAGGCTCGATTAGGGTTTGATCCGAAAGTCTCCTCGCACTTCCATGTGATTGAATATATACAAGAGTCGCCGTTTGATCAGTACAGGGGTGTGGACATCTACTCATCTAAAACTGTAGCATGGATCTATAAGGAATCTAAATGGGGCAGGAATACTTGTGTGACAATTGAGAGATCAGAAGAAATAAGATCATAAAAAACTATGTATCTTAACGGTTGTATGCACATTATGGGGTACTCGGGGTTTTACCCTCAGATACTTGCTGTGGATATGGAGGGAGAGACATGGAGGAAAATTCCTTGCCCGCGCCATTCTGAAGGTTCCATCCATCGAGCTCAAGGTCACTTGTGTGTACATACTGTTCGTGGTCGCGATATGCCCAAGCTTAACATCTAGATCCTTGAAGACTACGGTACTAATAAATGGACATTAAAGCATACTGTCAGCACTCTAGACGTATTTGTGGAGACTAACATTGAATTAGGTTACTAGGATGTTGATCAGTACTACTCAACGGTTCACCTAGAATGGAATTTGCTTCTCTTTGTTGGGGTTGGGAAGGAAAATGACATCGTCGCATATAACATGGATAGCGGAAAAGTTCATGTCATCCCTACACATTACAGTGCGTTTTTCAAACAGGATGTCCTACCGCAAAACATCTACAGACCTTACTATCTTTCCTATGTTCCCTTGTTCTCAGAGTTTGGAGTCATTACCAGAGGAGTAAATAAAGTTCCATGATGTATCTCTCTGTCATGACATGTTTAAATGGATCAATGTTGTTTGATTGCATCTTCCCTTGCATTTTATGTTGGACGCGTTCAAATGTATAGAGGTTTTGATTTGTTAAGTCTTATTTACATGTCTGTGTTTACTATATTGTTGAACTTTATATTAATTAGGTGGGTTAAACTCTGTTGAGCATGGTGTAGATCAGGTCCTTTGGTCATTTGGTAGCCGGTTTCTAGCCACTGTTGGTTGGTTTTACCTATAGGTTTCTTTCTGGTGCTTTTTCTGATCTGTAGTATGGTAAACATGCATAGCGGAATTCATCTGATCAAGTCTCACATTGATGTAATACCTAACGGAGGAGCCACATAGCTATTCAAATTTTACAGCACATGCAAGAAAGTCTGAGCATCGTAAATCTAACCTGGTCGGGCACATCTCACGTTATACAAGAAAATCTGTTTCGTACGAATACATTCGTTGAATTCCTAAAGAAACAAATAAAATTGAAACTAGTTACATGTCCGGCCCGTTCAAATTTACGCTGCTCGTACTATCAGGCGAGCATACGGTTTATAAGAAATAGGTAAATGTCATTTCATCGAATATACTAGAGGCACGTGGTCCGGGGAAAAGTTGTGATCATTTGTTGTAGAGTGTCTCTATATATATTTGGTTAAAATTTAGAATCTTTGAGGGAAGGGGGACACTCCACCCATATAGACCTTGCGCGGTTGCCAAGAGTGAAGTGAATCTGTAGGAAAGCTGGACACAAGAAGTGCATCTTAGAAGAAGAACTTTTTACCACCATGACATGCTTGAGACTTGAAAGCCTGGTGTAGTTGTGAAGAGGACTCACTTCAGTCGAGGGGCAGTTAGGCAGTCAACTAGCTAGAGATGGCTATACAATGGGAGTGAGGCCGGGCTTTGTACACACAGGGACGCCAGGGCTGGAACATGTTTCTGATGTGACCGCATGACGTTCATCACTACTAGTATCTGAGTAGTGAATATTTTAGATGGTCGGACCTTCTGTCATCCGGCGAAGTATATAGTGCACTCCAATCCAAGTAGTCGCAGGCTCGCAGCAGCCGAGGGGTAGCAGCTAGCCAGAGATGGCTACATGGTTTCATAGGTTCTGATCGACTACACTCCCTGGGTTGTTGTTGACGCTGCCGCTTTATTAGGTGCCCGCGGGTTTGAGAAATAGTCCATATTATTAGGCGTATTCTAGAAACAAGGCTGCAATTCACTCCCAGTGGAAGCCAAGCTCATCTCTGGTTCATTCCAATTAAAGGCTGCATGCATACATGCATGGAAGCTAGGGAGACGTCTCTAATTGAGGCTTGGACGTGATATTTTTAATTAATGCAATTTCAAAGTCTTCCTCTGTTCCTTGGTATGTGAAATTTTGTCCCGTGTGCCTAACAAACCGGCCCAGAGAGAGTATGAACAAATGCACTCAATTTGCTATGACTTTCAAATGTACATACGACACTATATACTATCCTATGAGATGAAATGTACAGTGGACGAAATTTCTTACGTGTGTAGTAAAAAATATGAACAGAAAGAAACGTGCAGATCAGAAAGAGAACCAGAAAACACGGCATTTCTCGGTAATCTAACCGTCTCGTCCGCTCGGTCGCCTGCCCACCCGGTAATCTGAACCGTGTCATCGTTGGAATTCCCACGCTAGTTCATAGAGGGTATTTAAAACTCCTACTATAACCCTCGCTCGGCCACCTCCCCTGCCTCCTCCTCAATCAACGTAACTCAATTGCACCACACTGCCACTCTAGCGCTCCATCTCGCCGCCGTCTACACGCTGTAGCTCCATCCACGCCGCCACATGAGCCCTCAGTTGCCTTCCTCATGCTCCGCATCACGCGACATTGATGCCGGCAATCATGGCGGTGAGGTGGCATCCCATGTCGCTGTTGCTAGCGCTCCCTGATGAGCTGGCCATTGAGATCGCTGGCCTCCTCGCTGCGACCTCAGAGAAGCCCTTGGACGACCTTCGTAGCCTACGGGTAACCTGCTCATCCATGCGCTGCATGTACGGCAACCCCGCCATCGGTCGGTGCATGGCACTGGACCAATGCAGACATGGGCTGGGGTGGGACGATGTCGGCAACTACTATGCCCTCCTTTCTAGCCTAACCCAACTCGACAACCTAGAGGCTTGCTTCCTCACCGGGATACCAATGGTATTCAAGGATACCCATCGGCCCCAGCCATGCCTCGATGATCTCGCCTGTGCCGCCAATGGCGGGCATAATCTGGCGTCCTATCTAGTCACCATATTGCTCTATATGCACAATGGCGATGCATGCGGTGACGACATTGTGAGGCGGTACATGAGACGGGTCGAGGGCAATGGCAGAGGGCGGCGGCGGCCGACCAATGAGTAGGTGGCTACGCAACAAGGGGTGTGTGTTGTGCCAACGCGAGGGGGCCGCCAAGGTGACCCACAAAACGAGGTAGGCCTAGGACAAGTTGTCGCTGCCACCGCCGACACAGGTGCGCGGTGATCTTCCGTGTGCAGGCGGCACTTGCGGCAATGCAGATGGATGGGAAGGAAGGGTTGTGTATTGCAGCGAGGACTGTAGGCTTCGCTGTGAATTTGAGTTGTTTGCATGGGAACTTGGAATAAGAAACTAGTAGTTCACTCTTTGCATGTGATTTTCTATTGTTTTGTTTGCTTAAAAGTACTGCTGAAGTAGTTCGAGCTCCTCAAATATAGTATATTCTGTAGCTTTTGTTTTTCTGTTGTTTTGTTTCAATTTTATTTGTTTCCTTTAGGGATTTAACGAAAGTACTCGTACAAAACAAGTTTCCCTGTATAACGTGATATGTGTCCGGCCCGATCAGATTTATTATGGTTGAACTTTCTTGCGTGTGCAGTAGCTATGTGGCTCCACCTTTAGGCACTAGATCGACACGAGA
Organism: Miscanthus lutarioriparius; assembly: GCA_904845875.1. Classification (NCBI taxonomy): domain Eukaryota; kingdom Viridiplantae; phylum Streptophyta; class Magnoliopsida; order Poales; family Poaceae; genus Miscanthus; species Miscanthus lutarioriparius. Next base: position 115,464,314 of record CAJGYO010000001.1, read on the forward strand.
CTTGATCAGATGAATTCCGTTATGCATGTTTACCATTATACAGATCAGAAAGAGAACCAGAAAGAAACCGGTAGGCAAAACCAACCAACAGGGGCTAGAAACCGGCTACCAAATGACCAAAGGGTCTTATCTACACCATGCTCAACAGAGTTTAACCCACCTAATACAAAGTTGAACAAAAGTAAACACAGACATGCAGAGGGCCAAAAAATACACCCCTATCCCTCAATACTGCAGTAGCATCAAAGATCCTAGGTAATTAATATGGGCATTCTGGTCTTTTTTAAATGCTTTTGTCTCTTTTAGTCACCTAAATCAAACACCCTAGGATCTTTGCTGTTGAACTTTAGTCCTATGTTCCCTTATTCTCAGAGTCATTAGCAGAGGAGTAAATAAAGTTCCATTTGATGTTATGTCATGTTGCATTTGATGTATCTTCCTTATGTTGGGAGTTTCTTACGTGTCAGATGCGTCCAAACAAGGAAAAAACTATAGAGGATACTATCAGACGTAACCAAATGTATAGAGGTTAGACTTTCTTACGTGTGCAATAATATTTCAACACCAATGGCTACTCAGCTCTACATTAGACTGAGGCGAGACTTGCTCCTCGCTGCAAGGTTCTTGCAAGTTCAACAAAGATTGATAAAGACACCAATGCAACAAAAAAAAAACAAAAACCAAATGACCTAAGCTGCACCACGCTCAGCAGAGTTCAACCCACCTAATACAAATTACCACCCCATGACAACTGAGCAATTCACTCTCGCACATAAAGAGTGAATTACTAGTCTCTTATTTCAAATTCCCATTCGAAAAAATAGATTTTTTGACGAAGCCTATAGTCCTCGCTGCAATACACAGCCCTTCCTTCCCATCCGTCTACATCATCGCAAGCGCCACCTGTGCAAGGAAGATCGCCGCACACTTGTGTTGGCGGCAGCAGTGACAACCATCCCCATGTCGTATTGTAGATCACCTTGATGGCCAGGTGGTGGCACAGCACACACACACCCCTTGTTGCTTAGCCACCTACTCATTAGTGCACCATCGCCGCTCATGATTCTTCCTCGCGCTTGACCCGTCTCATGTACTGCCTCACAGTGTCATCGTCGCCGGCACCGCCATTGTGCCTATAGATTATGCTCGCCATCAGCGGCATAGGCGAGATCATCGAGGCTTGGCTGGAGGCTCTGCTTTTCCATGAATACAGTTTGTATCCAGGTGAGAGCAAGCCTCTGGGTTGCTGACTTGGGTTAGGCTAGCAAGGAGGGCATAGTAGTCGATGGAGTCATCCCCCATCCTCCCGCGTCTAAACCGATCCAGTGGCAGACGCCGTCCGACAGCGTGGTGGCCGCAGATGCGGTGCATGAATGAGCTAGTTGCCTGTAGGCTACGGAGGTCGTCCATGTGTCGATTCAAGGTTGCAGCGAGGTGTTCAGCGATCTCAATTTGCACGTCGGTAGGGAGCGCTGTCAGCGACATGATTGCCTGCATGGATGGAGCTACGACATGTGGACAGCGGTGGGCTAGAGGGCTGGAGAGGTTGAGTGGCACAATTTGTGTTGATTGAGGGGAGGTGGCTGATCAGGGGCTACAGTAGGAGTTCTCTAAATACCCTCTGTGAATTGGCGTGGGAACTCGCAACGATGATACAGTTTAGATTATTGGGTGGGTAGGCGATCGGGTGCATTGAGTGTACACTATTTCCAATCCTAGGAGTCAACATGAAACGGGGGATGCGAACCAACTGTGAAGCCTCCATTGTCGCATTTTATGAGAGAGCAACTATTTGGCTCTCCTCTTTAACCATCGTCGCATCCTATGGGAGAGCAACCATTTGGCTCTCCTCTTTAAAATGACTAGTAGGCTGTAGAGCACCACTAACTAGGGTATTCTCTTATACTCTACATACGTACCAGTACACATCACATCACCTCCTCTGATCCCTACTCACCAGTTGATCCCTACTTGCCAGTGGTACGTAGAGCGAACAATGGGACACTAGTCATCCGGCAAGTATTCCATCGACTACAAAGATGAGGACAATGAGGAGGTGAATCAACTAACGTCGAGCCTTGAGCACGAGGAAGAGCCCACTGAAGATGACATGGAGACCACCAAAGATGACGGGGAGTTCGCTGATGACGAGGAGGATGAGGCGCCGCATGCAGCAGAGGAGGAGGATGAGGAGGAGGAGGATTAGGAGGCACTAGCGGAGGAGGTGGAGAACATCACCGAGACCATTCCACTAGGGTTTGGCCCCATGCCACGCAACAAGAAGCATAGGTTCAACCCTCCATCCCCCAACACGATCATGGAGGACGAAGATGACTCCTTGTCGGAGTAGGATGATGAGGAGGGCGGCGACAATGGCAACGGCGGGGGTAGCGGCGTCGATCCGTAGGTGTAGTTAATTAGTAATGTAGTAGTAGGTCTACTACTAACTACTAGTAGTACAATGGCGGGTGCGTTGTAGTGCACTTTTGGTCTATTTCGAATGGCCTCATGTACCCAGATAAATATTAGGAATTAGGAATCAATATAATGGTGGTTTTAACTATTTTTGAGTGCTTTTCATGTATTTTGGAATGCGCTTTTGATGAGGGCGCACATGTAATGGCTTTCTTTGAACAATGAATAGCATTGCGACAAAATGAACAAACTGATATAAATATTGAACAAACACTGAATAAACAAGTGCACTGCCAATTGTAGATTGAGATACATCAGCATTATTGACATCCAGATACATACCACAGTTAACTAAGTTCAAACCATCGTCAAACTCATCTTGTTGCCCTTCCGCTTCTACACCATTTTTTGCATGTCCGGCCTGTGGCAAAACGAGGGGGGTCAGACTGTCCTTTGGTTGTTGATTTTGCATGTCCATGATAAAAATACATGGCCGGACTGTGCTTTGGTGGCATAAAAGATTGGGTTTTGGTTGGTTTTGCAGAGCTAGGCATGGCTACATGCATAATAAGAGGAGAGCAGTGCTACTAGAAAGATAACATAACATCAAACCAGACTTCATATATATATATATATATATGGGGTACAACCACGATACAAGTTCAGACAACATAACCATGCCTTCATCAACCATAATGAGAGGAGAAATGTGCCGTACTACTCAAAGTCATACAACTACTTCTAACTACAGAAGATTAACACAACTTCATAGTAGTAATGAGCACCAGGCATCATACTCGTCCTAACTACAAATGTTTACATGACTTGATACTACTAATTAATTTAATGAGCGGTGACATCCCACAGCTCTAAAGCAAGTCTTGCAACACGGTACCAATAGGCATGATCAAAATCCAATGCCTACAAGGTAAACCAATCTGGGATGAAACCTGCAAACCACTCTGCCATGTCGAATCAGTGGATCACTTCATCTGCTCCCACCGTGGTGCATCGGGAGCGGATCCAACAATGACAAGTGGGACCACGACGTTGCAGGAGACTCGCTCCCTCCGTGGGGTGCCAGGAGCGGATTTGGCGATGGTGAGCTCAACCACGACGGGGCCACCGACGATGGCGAGGTGGACCACACTAGGAGCGGTAGTGGCGAGTGAACCACCGGTGCCGGTGGCATCAACATCGTCATCGTGGGTGATGGGGAGACCAATGCCAACTTTGGGGATGGCGTGCAGTACCATGATGGTGCCTGCAATGACAGCGAGGTGGACCCCATCGGGAGCGGTGGTGGCAAGTGAATCACCGGTGCCGGTGGCGTCAACATCGTTGTTGTGGGCGACGAGGAGACCAATGCCAGCCTAGGAGACGGTGTGCAGGACCATGATAGGGCCTGCAATGATGGTGAGGTGGACTGCACTGGGAGCAGAGGTGGTGAGGGAACCAATGGTCCTAGAGGCATCAATGGTGTCATCATGCGTGACGGGGAGACAACTGACAACCTAGGAGACGGCATGCGGGAGCATGACGGGTACCAGCAGCCAAGAAGGGTACGAGCAGGCATCGAAGCAGGGTGCGCTAGCGCATTGTAGGAAGCATGGATCGGAGCCTAGCCACGGTTCCTCAAGGAGGACCTAGAGTGCTTCATGGGGACAACCTTCATGGGAACCGATGGAGAGGCGGAGGTGGGGACTTTATGAGGCAGGGCGAGGTGAAGGCTTTTGCGCAATGCTAGGGTGGTGTGAAACAATGGGAGTGAGGTTAGGCTTTGTACACATAGGGGCGCTAGGGCCGGAACAGGCTTCTAATGTGAGCGCACCACGTTTACCATTACTAGTATCCGAGTAGTGAATATTTTAGATGGTCGGACCTTTTGTCATCCAGTGAAGTACAGTGTAGTCCAATCTAAGGAGTTGCATGCTCGCAGCTGCCAAGGGGAAGCAGCTAGTTAGATATGGCTACAAGGTTTCATAGGTTCAGATCGTGTGCACTCCCTCGGTTGTGTTTGAAGCTGCCGCTTTAGGAATCCAACTACTCCTACCTTACTACTTCATGCATGCAGCCACAGACGGTGTAGCTCCTATTTGTAGCACAGCCAATTAGGCAAAAGTATTACTCATAGCTGAGTACAAGAGTTACATGTATGGCCCATTCAAATTTATGTAGCTTGGACTATCAGGCGAACATACGGTTTACAAGAAACAGGTAAACGTCATTTTGTCTAATATCATAGAGGGATGTGGTCGGGAAAAAAGTTGTGATTGTTTGTTTTAAACATCCATGGTATGGTAACTAGTTGCCATCTATAAATATGATTTTGGTTAGAATAAATGTCAATCGAGATCCTCAAACCGGCATGGAACACAATAATAAGTTCATACAAATAGTACGGTTTGATATGAAGCACATTACCTTTATTTAGATCCTCAAACCAGCATCGAACGTGGTTGGAAAAATGCAAATGGGTTAGGGGGGAGCCAGAAGGTAGGCAATTGATGCAAATACTATCAGATGAGTGAAGGGGACGCTCCTTTCATATGCTAGACCTTGCACGGCTGATGAGAGTGAAGCGAATGCGGCAGGAAAGCTGGACACAAGAAGTGAATCTGGAGAAAGAGCTTTTGACCACCATGACACGCTTAACACCTGAATGCCTAGAGCGGTTGTGATAGGTCTTTTTTGTACTTATTTCACTCCAATCCAAGTAGTCATGCAGTCGAGGGGCAGACTGATTGCTACTTCATACGATAGTTTATTTGTCCTACGAGATCAAATACTCAGCAAGCGGACTTTCTTGCGTTCGCAGTAAAAGTCAACAGCTATGGCTCCTTCGTTCTACATTAGATCAAGGCAAGACTTGTTCAGATGAACTCCTCGCTGCATGGTTCTTTCAAGGTCAACAAAGTTTATCGAAGACACGAGTGGGCTTTAACAGTGATCAAAGGCACTCATGAATGTTTAGCATATTATAGATCGGATCAAAGACAACTAGAAAGAAATCTATAGCGAAAAGCAACTAACTAGGGCTAGAAACCAGATACAAAATGACCAAAGGACCTAAGATACACCATGCTCAATAGAGTTTAACCCACCTAATACAAAGTTCAACAAAAGTTAACACCAACATGCAAATAAGAGTTCACATATTTGCATAGGCGTCCCATAGATCAAACCTATTCATGACTACTAATACTACTGATCTATCCCACAGATCAAGGGTCGAGGTTGGCATGCAGGATCAGCTCCACGTCCACCTTCAATAAGATGGCGTTGGCGGCCGGCTCGAAACTCTATCACATTAGCGATGTCATCATCCGTTAAACCTGGCGGAAAACCCTTCTCTGCCACCCGGATGTTCACCGCTGCGCCAATCTAAAGCTGGCCAGCAGCTAGTGCCATGGCAACCCCCAAACGAACAGTTTCGGTCACCTAGGATCGAAGGCGTGCCGGCAGAGCTCAGAGGCGCTCCTCTGCGGTGACCGGATTGTCCGCTGTTTCCATAGGGAAGGCCACATCACAGGTGGCTTGCGGGCACAACTGTAGGGTCTAGACCCGCGTCCTCAGTTCCACAACTGGGGATGGCACCGTCATGCGGTGATAGAATGACTCTCCGGCAACACTAGGTGGAAGCCCCACGACTGGGGATGGCACCGTCATGGAGAAAGCGCTACACAATGCAAGCAAATTTCAAGCCCATATAGGATAAGGGGGAGAGCGATCGGATTGAGAATACAAATGACTTACCGAACTAACCAGTGTAGCATGGCATGGAATCTCAGGTGACTACCCCCATCAGGGGATGCCTCGTGGGGACTCTTTCCAAGTGCGATTACGGATGAAGAACCGGGCTCCAGGGCCAATGAGGCTCGGGACGCTGTCACGCCCACATTCACCTATTGAGAAAGATGCAAATTCCAAATACTAGTTAAATGAAACAGCATGAACACATACTAGCTAGTGTGAGCATTGCTCGCATATTCAGTTGAATGAAGATAAACAACATGAACATCGGTATGGTGATGATCCACCTTTGAGGGAGGAACTGGTGGTGGGTGAGAGACCACATCGATGAGAGGTCCATTTATCAGAGGAGGATTGCTAGCATGGAAGGCATCCAAGGCCTCCCATCAGCATGATCCAGCATGGACACTCCAATAGCTATCAACATCAGATCATCTACCTCCTCCACATGGATGGGGATGCTTGACTCGATTGTAGCATCCCTCATGCCCTAGAACTCCCACTGGGGGTGGGCCCTCATCTTCAAGGGGAGTACCCAATGGCTGAAGAAGGTACGGATCACCCTCGGCGCCGTCAGTCCCTAGTCCTTTAGTTCCTCGATCACATCAACCAATAAGCGCAAATATTGTGGTTCCAATAGGGTTAGCATCCTTGACCACGATTTTGGCGTGTCAGGACGTAGCTGGTCATGAGAAAAAGTCGGCAGTGGTTGCCGCTCATTGTTGGGGACGTAGAGCTACCTATGCTCCCAATCTAGGTCTATGGCATAGTGGTAGTCAAGGCTTAGGTAGCGCTCCTCCAATTTGGAATGAACTTCGATCAAGGTGCCCTCCATCGGACAACGACGGTGCCAAGAGCACGCTGACAGAACCACCCAGAAAAGAATCCACCACAGATCATAATGGGCAGGTATTCCCAGGAAGCCCTCGCACAACATGATGAAGATCGGAGGTGAAGGATCCCCTCTAGGGCTAAGTCATAGAGGCGGAGCCCGTAGTAGAGCAACCACCTTAGTAAGGGGTTCGCCGGTAGCCCAAACCCAAGAAGGTGGAAAGGGACAAAAGATATAACCTCATTTTCCTTTGGCCTTAGCTCCACTTCACTTCTCGCTGGGACTCTCCACCTGAGCTCCTCAGTGGCCTTCGGGATCACCCCTCTCTCACAACTGGTCGAACTCAGCCCGGTCGGTAGACGATCTCGTCCACTCCGTTATGGTCCTAGCAGGAGGTGTCGGTGGCGTAGTAGGGTGGAAGGCAAAGGCTTTGGGATGGAATCAGGAGCTCTACAGAGAGAAGGCAACATGTATAACCTTCTCTCTCGCATCTTGTCTCTGCTACTATAGTTTAGGGGCCATCAACCACCCCACGACTGAGACATTTACGTGGGTGGGCAGCGGGGCTTCGCCCCATCATGTCAATGCGACGGGCCTAGAGGTGACGTCCCCTGCTATAACAGGCTACTGATGCTACCCACGCGTGTGCCTGCGTGGAAATGTAGGAGCATGTCGTTCATCAATTACACTATCTGGGTAGTCAAGATTTCAGACGGCCGGACCTTGTGTGATCCTTTGAAGTATAGATAGTGCAGTCTAATCCAAGTAGTCATGATAGTCGAGGGGTAGACTAAGGACTTGCTTCAATTTCTCTTGGTTTATAGAGGCACGCATTAGATTATAAAAATTGAATTCTAAATAAAATTATCTTTGGTGCATGGTTCTTGCAAGTTCAACAAATCTTATCAAATACATGAAAATAAGACGAGTTGGGTTCAACATAGATCAAAGCCACTCATGACTACTACTGATACAAATGTTGTGACCGAGTGTACTGTGTTGGCAATAGTTTTACTCACAGCTCTGTACTGTATAGTGTTCAATGAGATCAAATGTGCCGCATCCAAACTTTCTTGTGAGTGCAGTAAAATATGAACAGCTATCTAGCTGCTCCATTTTGGCAGCTTGTTTCTTGATGCTTATTCCTCAGAAGGCATGCTCCTCCGAGATTGTGGAGATGTGGGCTCATTTTATTTCCCGCTATCGCCCAACATTTGATAGAACTCCATCGACCGTGGACATCCCTTGCTATAAAAATAGAGGAAAAATAGGGGAGTCAGTACAGTTGCCTTGTAACCTTGCCAACTCACCTTTCCTGCTCGCTGCCTCCTCCCTTGCACCTCGTTCTTCAAGCCTGAACCATGGCAGTGAAGAAGCGTCCAAGGGATGAGTTGATGGTGCGGGACCTAGATGTGACTAGGCAGGCTCTCCACATGGAGAACTAGGAGGCAGAGCGGCTGTGGTCGTGCCTCTCTACTGTGGAGACAACACTCACCACAGCCGATAGGGAGATGGTCGCGGCTGAAGCCGTAGCGGGTGAAGCGCAAGCGCAGCTTGCTGGTAAGGCATTGTCATTACCGTATCTTCTTATTTTGTGTGGCACCGCATCTTATTAATTGGTCGGGTTTTCTTTGTTCTTGCTCTTTTAGCCATCAAGGAGCAGTTGAATGCTGCGTCTGTGCTGTTGGCGGGGCTGAACTTCCTTGAGCACGCCCGTGCTCTATTAGCATAGATTCGGGAGGTTGTGACACATGCATTCACCATGGGGCTGCATCAGCCCTGGCCATCGCCCATCTATGTTCAAACACAGACTTGCATGTGGTGGAGCCAGGGTTCTCGCCGAAGCTGCTGGTCCAAAGGGCTTTATAGGATTTTTTCCTATAGGATTTGGATCCTTCAAAATTCCTGTTTCTCCTACATTCCAAAGGCAACATAAGTTTTTGAGTTTCTTTTGTCCATTTCTTAGGACTCCATTTTGCAGTGTTGGTGGGCCCCAAACAGACAAGGAGATCTGACCGCGCAAAAAATTAATTTTCGACAAAAATTTTGCACCGCGCCAAGCAGTGCCGCCAACACGCACCAAAAATTAGATCCCTCTCTTTTGCCCTATGCTCGGAAATTAGGTTTACCATGCCATCAATTTTAGACAAAGGCATTTGTGGTACTATGATGGACACATGAAAGCGCAAGGAGTCACCGTCTCTGCCTCCATCTCCATCCTCCAGCCGCCACTGTCTCTCCCCCACTCCAAATCCTAGCCCCATGGTCTTTCTCTCCACTCTCCAGCCACCCCCTCTACCACCCCTCTCTAGACCCTAGGCGCCATCGACATAGCAGCTTGACTCATCAATCTCACTCTCCAGTCACACCCTCTCACATAGCTTTCCAAACCATAGCCAGAGCTAGATCCCCTTTGATTCGTCGATAGCAGGTCAGCTAATGGTAGAAGGACCGCCTTGACGACAGTATAGGCTAGATCTAGATCCCCTACATCGGCACCTATCATGACCAGCTGGATCCAAACCCTAGCCAAAGCCAGATCTGGTACCCCTTCATCAACACCAGTCGCAGTAGTTCCATGACCATGATGACAAGATGGCTATGCCGACGACGAAGCATAGCCAGGGTATGTGGAGGAAGAGGTACCCAAATTCCTTTTATGATGTGTGCTGTATTGTAGTGGTTCAACCTAGGATATGTAGATGGCGATGGGTTGCATATTTCCTATAGTTGAGTATAGCTGACATGTGCTTTATTGGATTAATGACTTTCGTATAAGCTGTATTTAGTAGTTAGGCACTTATTTGCATACTCTTGCTCTCTGTTATGTTGACATTTGCTAGAAGCTTTAGTTAATAAATACCTTTGTAATCTAGATGAATAGCCACTAACTGCTTTTTAACGAGAGCGGGAGGCACAAGTCACAAAGAATCATAAGAAGATGGAAGAACTAGGGGTAGTTGTTGAGGGATTTGGTGATACAGAAGAAACATATTTAGATTTACAAGATGAGCCAGTGGCCCTTGCAGTTTAGGTGCTTGTTCTACCTTATATTGAGTTCAGGCGGGTGGTGTGGTAGAACCACCCGAAATAACACGCTTACGGAGGTGCTCGTCTTCCACCAGACACTAAGCACCCCAAAAGCAAGCTACAGCGGGCGATATCCGTCGGGCACACCCCAAGGGAGAACCTGAAAGATCCACATTTTTCCCAAGGATCCAATAATGAGAACGAGTTACAATACTTGTCCATTTCAAACATCAGAGTTTCTTAAAATTACATTATTACAATACCGAATGTCAGAGTGCGGAATGGTAAATAGCGGAATTTAAAATAAATATCTAGCGGTAAGAACGAGGATCCGGTTGAGCCCACCAGAAGGATCCTCCACACAACGGTACTTCTCATGCATTACCTACAATAGGGGTAAATAACCCTGAGTACACAATGTACTGACAGCACTTATCTGACTAATGGGAATAGTTTCCCGACTCCAAGGAATATGATAAGCTTTATGGTTGCTGGTTTCTTTTGGCAGAAAGCAAAACTAATAGTGAGTCCTTATTTATGTTATTATTATCAGCCGTATTAAGTTATTATCTATCCAATCTATGTAAGCACATGTTCTATTTTCAAGCAAGAGTTGAGCAATCATTTCCATTTCATCACCTTCCATCTGTCAGTTCTTACTATGATGCTAAACAGTAGACAAGCTGTACCAGAACGCCGACGATTCGCAAATCAATGCCCCAGCTGGGTACCCCGAAAATACACGCCTCGCTTGTATCCCAGGCACAAGCAGGACTAACCCATCACCCTCCTGTCCTGGGTGTCTAGGTCCCCATCCAAACTTGGACTCCAAGCCCCCACTCCTGAGTCCTAGACTCAGTGCGGTGCAAGGACCTCCACCATCACCGCCTCCAATCAGTCGGTCCGAAAAGAGCTGGATCCACGATAAGAGAGCAATGAGTCTTCCCTGCGCCCATACCAAAGTATGTGCTCGGGATAATAAGTATGTAACTTGCCTAGAGCCATATGCAACAACCGGTCCTTAATTGACACAGACAGGGAAAAGGTGTAACCGAGCTATGCCCTGTTGGTCGTAGGACACAACCCTTTACACCCACAAGTACCCAAACCATATCCCTACCCGGTCACTAGTTTCCTTTCCACCATTTTATCATGAGTGATCATATTTATCGCCTATTTGCGAGTAACGGCAGGTTACTCACGCTACCGAGATCCTGAGCATAGCAACTACTCGACCTATACTAGTAGGACTCATGGGTAGATATATTTATGCATGTAGTTCCCATAAAATGCCTGTAACTTAAATGCAGATCACATATATATACTTAGTGATCATAAAATAGGGTTTATGCACCGGGGCTTGCCTTGGGCAGGCGACGGGTCAGCAACGTCAGCACCAAAAGGCTCCGGGGCTCCCTCCTGCACGAGGATCTCCTCCTCGTACTCCTCGATGACTTCCTCATACTCCTATTCGTCGATGGGCACGAACTCTACCAACTCGTGATCTACATGCATGAAATGATAATGCAATACTTAGTAACATAGCAACAACAACTCTTAAAATAAAAGTACATCTGTCTAACTACTAAGCTAGTGCTACCGACCACGGTACTAAATTATCTATTGTTACCAATAACAAGTATGAAGTATGGCATACATTATTAGAGCAACTACCGGTATTCTTACTCCTAAAGCTGATTTACGCTATATATAATAAAGCAAGAATAATAGCTACTCTATTTATCATCCTACTCTAGGGCTACAAAATTTATAGCAAGCACATAATAATCTAGTGAGCCTACTATAAAATTTTCATAGCTATATCTATCACCAATTTGCCACAAAAATTCCTACAATTATTAACCTACATAATGCTAAGCTCTTTAGTTTGAATTTATAAACCTACCATCATCACAGCTAACTGTAATATAACTGTACTAACAAGTAGATGGTAATTTTGTGAACCTAACAAAATTGGTTTCACTATTTTTGGACAACTACACAATTTACTACAATTTATCAAAGTTCAGCTAGAAATTATATTGAATAAACGTTGGTAATTCGCTGGAGAATTGAAAAAGGAAATCTACCACGTGGCCCAACTCTCTGGCTCGGCCCAAACTGGTGCGACGCACACGCATATGCGCAGCGCACGGTGCGGCCCACACGGCATGGCCCAGCCCAGAGCGCGGACGTCCTACGGCGGGGAGGACCCACGCACGTCGGTGAATATGCAAAAGAAACCCCAGGTTTCTGCTAAATGACTTCGCCGCCGTCCCTCCTACTATTCTACTCTATCACTAACCCTCACATTTATCCCCCTGCCTCATCTTGAATTTACATTCTGACACCCCTGGCCAGATTTAACAGAGGCCGAGGCGCTTTCGGCCAACGCCGACGAGCACCGACCCTCTCGGCCACAATACTTGCCACCGAGACACTCCTCGACGCAACCGCAGTTGAATGAGGTATCTAGCACCACGATTGGTGACGTACAGAGGCACAGCCGTGCACCCCTGTGGGTTTTGGGCCACGGTGACGCTGACGCCGGCTAAACGTCCAGCCTAGGTCTATCACTACTCCTAGCCTCCATCCCTAGAGTACCCATAACCCCCTAGAGGTTCTAGACACGGCCATCCTTTTCCCAATCCAAACGGCCACGGACACAGTGACGACACAGCATCCGCCGGCGGTGGCCACGCACTCCGGCAAGCCTGACTCACCCAGCTATCCTAGGAGTAGGAGGGCCTTACCAGCGACGCGTAGGATGGCTTGGATGAGGTCGCAGGGCATGGCAAGGCAACTGGCCATGTACGTGGGGACGCTCTGGTTCCCGGCGACAGCGGCGACGACGTTCCCGACGACCCGTGGCTACGCCGGTGAAACCACTGCATGAGCGCGATCACCAAGTCAACCACTACGCAATGCACAACCTAATTGAAACGGCGAAGCACCACACGATGCCTTGGGCATGCGCCCTCTCTGGCGGCCATGGCGGACCGCTGTGAGGGGAACGCCCCGCCTCACCTCACTGTAGGCTGAACGAACGTCGGGACGACTTCACTCGAAAGCTAACTATCCGAGCTCATAGTGTGCACAGTTAATTGGAAAATGGTGGAGCGTGCGAGGCCAATTGCAGGGATGACATCTATGGACTTATGACGGCCGGCGACGGCAAAATTTCAATTTGACACCCCTCCCCTGTACCACCGCCATGGTGGCCGGTTAGGCACGACGCTGTCCTTCCACTCGACCACCAAACGTGCTTGGTACAAAGAAAGAAGGCCAGCGCATCAATTTTGCTTTGGCGCGGCTCGGCCGGCCGGCAACCTTCCAGGCGACGTGACTGGCACTTTTGGTGTGTTGCGCGTGAGAACGTGGCAAGCAGGGCAAGCCCACGCTCGCGCACAACCGACGCCAACGGGAGTAGTAGCAGGACGGCAGCGCTGGACGATGCGCGGTGCGAGCGACGCGATGGCGAGCAGCAGCCTCCGGTGGACGCGCTGGAGGAGGGGCAGAGCAGCCAGACATGGCCGAGCCGAGCGCGCGCGTGCCGTGTGCCAGAGAATGACATCAGGAGACCTTGGCCGGCAGTGCAGAGTCACACACGGGAGTGCGCGTAGGCGCGACGGCGACCGGTGCGGCAGTGCCGAGAGCCATGCGATGACCACGCCCCAGGCGCTGGCATGGCTCAACCCATGGCGTGCACGCTTTTTAAAGCCATTCAAAAACTCAAACCCAATGATTCAAGCGTCAAACCAGCTATTCTACACTCAAGAGGGTACCTAGGACTGTCGAACGAAACCAAAGCATGATGCCACCTCTTAACCCTATCACTCTACAAAAATTGCCGAACATGGCTTCGTCGACCCATTTACATCGCGTCGAATTCCATTTCTGAGCTACTTGATATACTAGCTAGCGAACCTCGTCCTCGACCGCACGTATTTTACCACCGCCTATGAAGTTCGTACCACGAACTTCATCAAAGTTTCGCATAAGCGTTCGATAGCATTTTTGTTCGATAAAATTCACTTAGAATCCTAAACGATATAATGCGACATGAAATGTAGCATTTGTTTCTTGTTTCAAATGAACGTTTCAAGTTCCGAATATCGATGTGTACCCTATATTACACACATTTACACACAAGTCTGATGCTCATGCAGTGTTTTAGCAAAAAACCGTATAGTGTAACACCGAGGGTGTTACAGGTGGGGCCAAGGGGGTGGGGGTGAGGGGGTGTAGATAGCAATACAATGCTTTGCTGTCTGGATAACAATGCAATGTGTACATGCTTTCGGCTTAAATTTGTTTCTCCAATTTCAACGTTCAGTTCGAAGAAGCCGTAGAGGAGGCTCCGCTAGCAAGACAAAAAGTAGCACTGAATCAGTCCTAGAGGAAGGTAGTCCAAGAGAGTAAAGTCAACATGACCTGGAGAGTTGACTCATGGATCTAAGAAGAACAAGTAAAACCGTGCAAAAACGAAGTGCCACCAGACTATAGGATCTCGCTCCTATGCTGTACAGCTGCAGTCATTTGTAAGTGCCACCAGCCCCCTTTGGAACGCAGGATCGGAAAAATGTAGTTACTAGAAAAATACAGGAATATGATTGGAATGCATATGAAAAATAAAGGAATTTTGTTAGAAGGGGTGTTTGGTTTTGTTCAGGACAAACATAGGAAACCAATACAATGAGGTTTCACTGGATATTTTTTCCTTTGTTTTCCTATGAAAGTTGAAGGATAGAAAACTTTCCTATGTTTTCTTCCCCCATTCTTCCTGTGAACCCATAGCCTCTACGGTGCTACTTCCATAGGATTACTGATTCCTATATTTTTTCTTTGGAAATCCTATGAACCAAAGGGGCCCCAAATTTGGCATCATTATTTAATTTTGAAGTTGCAATACCTGTGCATTGTGATTTATGTAATCCATATCTGTAACCTATTGTTTACTGCTTGAATTTCACAGTATGTAATCCATATCAGTACCTATGCCCTATGCTTATGTAATCCATATCAATATGAAACCTGCGTTACTTGTTATGAACTAATCTCTTGGGTTTTCAATTAATGTCCTCTTTCACTATCTGTAACCTAATGTTTACTTCTTGAATTTCATAGCAATCTATGGAAACTATGCGAGCAGAACCTATTGCTGATGGGCACAAACCAATGACAACTGCTGATGTTGTTCCCATGGTCCTTTGCCTCTCCCATGGCTAGGTCCACTTTCAGGTCAGCGGCAACACCTTTTTTTTGAAGAATGCTAGTATCCTGACAAGCTTTGCCGGAACAGAGACATCGACAGAGAGAATGCTTCGAGAACAGCTTGTTGCTGAACAAGAAAGTTCCGCTAACATCATTAAACATGTGGATGAACTGAAGAGGAAGATAGAAAAGACTGAAAGGGAGTTTGATATGTTCAAGATACAGCAACAGGAGAAGTACAATAAGCTATGTGAGGATATGACGCGTTTCAGCTCTTCTTGTAGTTACTCTCAGTCGTCAACTCTGTTGGCTTGATGCAGTGAGCATTTATGGTTTGATATGTGTACTTGTGTGCTGGTTTGATGTGGTGAAACTATCAGTGGGTTGCTGCTGATGTGTAAACAGTAATTTGTTGTATTTGATTATCATGCTAAATAATTATGTAGCCATCGTCGAATAATTATGTAGTCAATCTGTGCAGCAGTGATGATCTTGAATTACTTTTATGATGAATTGATTGTTGTGCACATGGTAGAACTTGGGCAGGCCATGTGATCAAATAAAAATATGACACATAGATGAACCACTGCACGACACATGAAATAGCCATGGCACGACACGTGGGCTAATTAAAATCCGACACATGGAAGGAGGTCATCAAGCCACATGGCCGAATAAAAAACTAAAATGTGGATGGATAGCACCGTGACACGTGGTCGAATAAGAAACAGCCATGTGGACCAATAAAAATACGACACATTGTCTAATGAAGAAATGACACATGACGCAACACGACACGTGTGCTAATAAAAAACTGACATGTGGAACAACAGGGGCCCGACACGTGGTCCATTAAGAACCTAAAATGTGCAAGAACCAGGGATGGCCACGCTCTCCAATAATAAGGTGACACAAACCTAAACCATCTCCAATGCAACCGACTATACACTACTTGAAACATCCACTTCTATGACGAATAGATTTCGTCACTTAAGGAGCCAAATTCGTCATAATTTTAGCTTTATGATGAATTTATGACGAGAACCTGTTCATCATAGAAGTCGCGTCACTCTTGCATATCTATGATGAATTTGGCAAAATCGTCATTGAAGTGCCTTTATCTGTGACGAAAAATAGATCGTGATAGAACTATTTTGACATGCGTGGCAGGGGGCTGCCACGCTGGTGGGCGCTTCCATTGTAGATGCTTTCCACGTATACATGCTATAGCCCACGTGTACATGATATAGCCGGTTGCACTAGAGATGGTTTGGGTACATGTCACCTTCTTATTGCACAACGTGGCCATCTCTGGTTGTTGCACATTTCAGGTTCTTATTGGACCACATGTCGTTTTCCTGTTGTTCCACATGTCAGTTTTCTACTAGCACACGTGTCTTGTTGTCGTTAGATCACGTGTCACTTCTTCATTGGATCACACGTCGTATTTTTATTGGTCCATGTCTCCATTTCTTATTTGACCACGCGTCACAATGCTGTCCATCCATGTGTCATATTTTTATATGTCCACGTGGCTTGATGATTTTCTTCCACGTCTCGGATTTTTAATAGCCCACGTGTCATGCCCCTAGACAATTCACGTGTCATGCATTGGTTCATCCATGTGTCGCATTTTTATTTGATCACGTGGATGTCCTAGTTCTACCGTGTGGAGTATAATCAATTCATCATAGAAGTAATTGGAGATTGTCACTACTGCATAGACTGACTACATAACTATTTACATTTTATATGTCAACAACGAACCACTAACAGAGTATCATCACATTAAACCGACATATGAGTCCACACATCAAACCGGCACATGAGTCCACACATCAAACCATAAATGTTCACTGCATCAAGTCGCAGGAGTTGAAGATTGAGAATTACCAGAAGAGCTTAAGCGCGTGCATAGCTCACGTAGATTGTTATAATCCTCCTGTTGTTGTTTCTTCTATTCCTCAAGCTCCCTTTCAGTCTTTTCTGTCTTCCTCTTTAGTTCATCCACTTGATCAACGAGGGTAGCAGAACTTTCCTGTTCAGCAACAAGCTGTTCCCGAAGCATTCTCTCCGCCGATGTCTCTATTCTGGTGGAGCTTGTCTGGATACCAACATTCTTCAAAAAAAAGGTTCTTGCTGTTTCCCTGAGAGGGGCCCATGCCCTGGTCGACGTAGAGGACCTTGCAAACAACATCAGCACTAGTAATTTGTTGCTGCCCATCAGCAATAGGTCCTTCTTGCATAGTTTCCATAGCTTCCTACAAAATTCAATCAGTAAAACATTTGGTTATAAATAGTGTAAGAGGACATCAATTAAAAACCCAAGAGATTGATTCATAACAAGTAATGCATAGGTCTTCCTTAGCCTAGTGCTGATAGAGATTACATAAGCTTCAGTATATTTTAGTAGATTTCCATAACACTAGGCTCCTGCTACATTTTCTTCTATTATGGCAATGGCTTCAGTAGATTTCAAGGGAAGCAAAAGAAGGTACTTACAACTGCTGCTCTTGTAGCATCACTCAGGCCATTTTTCCTACTGGTATGGAAGTCCTTGAAGACTTCCACAGCATTAACATCTTCATCAAGTGGACCATTTTCTTCTTTAAGTCCTTGATGTTATTTTGCTGCATTTCTCTTGTTCTCCTTCTGTTCACATTGCACATGAGTTTTGGTTTATATTTATACAAAGGCAAGAGTAACAATAAAACACAACCATCATTTACCAATTTTTGTAGCTAGACAACATAGGAGCGAGATCCTGTAGCCTGGTGGTACTTCACTTTTGCACGGTTTCGCTTGTTCTTCTCAGAGGTTTCCTATAGCTTCATTTGTGTTAGACTACAGCACATGTAGACCATAGCAAGACTAGACAGGAAATCAATGGGTTCACACACCTTGTTCTTAGCACTAGACCAAATCTTGATAAGTTCACACCACTATGTATCATTCGTGGACGAGACAGGAGAGGTCATATGGATCTGATTAGCAGGGATGCCATTGAAGTATGTTCTCTTCAACCTATAGTGTGCCTGCCGTACGACAGACTGCATTACATTTCGGCAAGCTTGTTTTGTTGGTGAGTGAGCACCGTTAACACGTAGCCTTTCCAACACATAGTAGTGTGAATGAAAAGTAAATTCATTAAAGTTGCTCAAAGCAGAGTTGAATATCAAGAGGGGATACCCATACATACATTTAGCCTTTCCACAAATCTTGTGCAATAGATGGTGCCAGGCTTCTCCCCCTTGTATTCTTTCCAATGCGTCAAAATTGGTACTTCCTTCCTGACTGCTACACCTACCTTTGAGGCAAACTTGGCAGCTTACACTGGATCATGTGGCCTTCTGTTCCCCTCGGCAACAGAGATATGCATCCTCGCTCCTCCTAGTGATTTGCTCATTTTGTCAAGCATAATTCCACGAGTTTGAGGCCTCGGCTTCCTCACTCTTCCTAGCAATGGTACTATATAGTTTTCATACATTCAGATTGCTAAAAAAGTTACATGGATATCAAATGGCTAGTACAAATTGATTGATAGACATTTGTAAGGTAATACCAACTTAAGCAACTTTCATCGTTCTGTGGGTGGGGGGAGATGGGAGTTTGCTGAGAGGGCTCCTCTTTAGTAGGGCTATCATCATCTAGCCATGAGGAGTCTCTCTCAGGGCTAGGTAGGGTGCCATCCTAACCAATGTCTCCAGTTAATTGAAGAACTTGGATTTGATCCCTAGGTCCAGGTGTCGGTCCTGATGGAGAATTATGTTCACACTACTAGAAAATAGACCTTTTATCCCGCCTCTATTTTTGCCTTTAGTCCCGGTATTTTTGTGTTCAGGACTAAAGGGACTATTAGTCCCGGTTGTATCCTCAAACAAGGATACAAAGTTCCTGCCCCAAGTGTGTGGCGACGGCAGGCAACAATTAGTCCCGGTTATAGTCCAGAGCCGGGACTAAAGGTTATCCTTTAGTCTCGCCTGGACCCTCCAACCGGGAATAAATCTTTACTCCCGGCTTGAGGCTCCAGCCGGGACTAAAGGATGACCTATAGTCTCGGCTTTGGGCTATAACCGGGATAAAATCTTTCTTGATAAAATAATATAGTCGCGCTAGACAAAAAAATAGGGCAGCTAGCCATTGAACCCATGACCTCATAGCCAAGGTCCAAACCGCAGCGCACTAGCTAGCCATCTGAACTTAGTCACTTTCTCGACAAGAAAGCAACCAAATATTTATTTAATAAGAGAAAAGACCCTTTAATTGATTGTATTCTTTTGTTAACTATACTTTGAATTTTCTGGTCCATGTGCTTTCTAGTGCCTGATTGATCTCATAATTTTTATTAGGGTTTCAAATGCCCAGTGTGAAGCCACCACCAAGTTCGAGATTTTTCTGAATTGGTTTGGTAATTTTTTCACTTTAATTGAATTTCCACGCGACTTCACCGATTAATTATACGTTGAACTGAGTCCACCCCCAAAAAGATCTGGAATGGTGCCAAACTTTGCCAAATGGTCTCTTGTGCCCTAGGAGACAAATATTTGTGGAGGTTGATGCAAAATTATATTGTTTTCAATATGTAATTCACCGTATTTTGTCTCACGCGGCACAAAGAAAAATGTAATAATAAAAATAATTATCAGAAAAATCTAATATCTTGTGTGGGGTCATATTTTGGGTGTAAATGATTGCCAAAAAATTTTCTAGCCATTTCAACATAGGCGGAGTCGATGTGCTTCACAGAGATATATAGAACCTTTCGTCGAACCCTATCTATACACCTAGGTTCTCTAGGACTCTGAAGTCCATTTGCTTTTTAGTGCCGGATTGGTCTCAAACTTTTTCTTAAGACTACAAATGCCCTGTGTGTAGCCACCACCAAGTTTGAGATTTTTCTGAGGTGGTTTGGTACTTTTTTAACTTTAATTGAATTTCCACCCGAACTCACCGATTAATTATACAATCATTAATGAAGAACCTAAAGATTTACGTTACAATTACATGAAAACTAATTTCCTGTTGAAAACCAATAAATTTAATAATTTCAATTAAAGTCTACATTTTTGCATTAACGAAAATAGTGAGTATTAGTTGCATTATGTTCAACATTTATAATAAAAAACACAATAGTTTAGGTCACATATTTTTTTTGTGCAGTAAATGAAAATAAAGTTTATTACTTTTTCTAAAAAAATTTATGCCTAGTATTGAATTTACTGCGCAAATAATAAGACTTAAACATTTAAATACAAAACATATATAAAATAAACTGATCTGCTTAAAAGTTGGCGGGAAATGAAAATATAGCCCACCTTTAGTCCCGGCTCCTGCCACCAGCTGGGACTAAAGGTATGCTGTATTTTGTGGCTCACCAATAAATCCTTTAGTCCTGGCTCCTTCCAATAGCCGGGACTAAAGGTCCCCCCTTTAGTCCCGGCTGGTGGCAGGAGCCGGGACTAAAGGTGCTTTAGTCCCGGGTGGTGCATGGAGCCAGGACTAAAGGTCCCTCTCCTATATACCGTCGCCTCCCTTCTCTCTTCCTCTTCATCGATCGTCTTCATCTTCAGCGCGTCCCCAGAGCTCCGCCGCCGCCGATTCGCCTCCCCGGCCACCCCCAACGCCGCCTGCTTCCTCACCGGAGGGCACCCTGACGCTCGCCCACCTCGCCGGAGTAGCCCCGATGCCGCGCCCCTCACCGAGGAGCCCCCGGCCGCCCCCGACGCCGCGCATGCGCCACGCCGCCACCGATTTCGCCTTCCTGGCCACCCCCGACGCCGCCTTCCTCACAGGAGGGCACCCCGATGCCCGCCCACCTTGCCGGAGTAGCCCCGACGCCGTGCCCCTCAAGGGGGAGCCCCTGGCTGCCCCTGACGCCGCGCGCGCTACGCCACGCCGCCGCCAAGCCACCGCGCCTTCTTCCTCACCGGAGGGCATCCCGACGCCCACCCACACCTCACTGGAGTAGCCCCGACGACGCCGCGCCCGACCAGGAGCCCCCGTGCCTCGATCCAGCGCCGCTGTCCACCACCGCCCGTCGCCACTCCATTAATTCTAAACCGCCGGTATATATATATATTATATTTATTATATTTATGAATTATATTGACAAAATGTGTATTAATGTATATATGTATGAAATTATATATGTATGAAATTATGTATGTATGAAATGTGTATATATATATATCAATTAATGTATATATGTATGAAATTAATGTGTGTATATATATATCAATTAATGTATACATGTATAATTTTTCCTTAGGAAAAAAAAATCAATTGTGCTATATTCTGATACCATGTGGCCTATACCCTAAACCCTAAACCACCCTAAACCCTAAACCCTAAACCACCCTAAACCCTCCCCGGCCATCGACGCTGGCCGGCCACCCCACGCAGGCACCACCGCCCCGAAATGTGTATGAAATGTCTATGAAACCCTAATTGCATAATTATTGTTTTATAATTGTTTAGGCTCTCTATGGCCGACCCGAGAGACGATGACCTGGAGGCGGAAATGATGAATATTATCAATGCCGGCACTGAATATTGTGTCGATGTTGATAATGACCAGCAGGAAGACGATGGGAGTCAATACTTGAATCTCGATCATATTGTTGAGCAGGAAGTTGTTAATGAAGATAATTCCAGCGAGGTATATATTTCTCAATATCTAGCTCTCATTTATTTATTATGCATACATGTAGCCCACTGGATCAACCTTCGTTTTATAATACCTTTTGTGTTTCTATGCGTACATAGCCGTCTGGATCGACGACGACGATGGGGAACACAAAGAATGTTCAAGGGGCCAAAATGCTGTTGGAAGGCCGCTACATCATCTCAGAATTCAACGTGGCTACAGGCGAACCACTAGGACAATATGCACAGAAATTCGTGTACCACTGTGGGTACCTTGTAAGGGACAAGCTCCCGATCAATGCCCGTGAATGGAAAAAAATAACAATGCTCCTCATATTAGTTATGTCTCTACTAAGGACAAGGAGCTGATTTGGCAAGATGTTCTTGCACATTTCATGCTCCAAACATATGATTATCATGAAGACATCACCCACGAAAGGTTGACGGAGAGAGTTAGGCACTGGACAATGAAGAAGATGGTCACCCAATTCCAATCTTGGAAGAAGCAGCTGTACAAATCATACGTCAAGAAGAACAAGACTCCAAATTGGAACGATAAGGGCCCTATCGCGAAGGCAAGGCCCTACTGGGAGGAATTTGTACAGTACAAGATATCAGAAGAGGGTGCGGAACGGGCGAGAAGGAACCAAGAGAATTCCAGACAAAAGCAATACCACCATAACATGGGATCAGGTGGCTACGTGACTTCCGTTCCCAAGTGGCAAAAAATGGAAGCAGACCTTATTGCCAAGGGGGTCGTACCTGAATCAGCACCGTGGCCTGAACGCACAAAGCGTTGGTTTTTAGGTCATGGGGGAGGATTGGACCCAGTCACCGGGAAGCTCGTCCATGGCACAAAACTCAAAAGAGCAACAGAAAGGTTGATTCAAATTCTAAAAGATAGAGATAGTGGACTATTCTGGCCCAACAAAGAAAAAGATGAACTGACATATTCCATCAGGACTGCTGAGCATTGTGGATGAACTAGAGGCAAAGGGGTCGTTCCGTGGGTGCAAGGTTTCCCTGAATGGATCGATTCGTACAGAAGCCGCCAGAGACGGAAGGATGAGGAGGCAGAGAGGATCCGCATCTTGCAGCAATATGTTATTGAGTCACGGGAAGCGGTGCTTGAATCACAAAGGCGAGAAAAAGAAATGCAAGAAAAAATGCAAGAGGAAGTCGCAAGGCAAGTGCAAATACAATTGAGTGCCCACGAGATTACAACAGCTCCGGGAATCAACATTAGCTCCGATCAGTTGAGAAGCAGTTGTGCTTCTACGGAGCTGCCTGATGCCATAAAAGATGTAGAGCTGCGCTTCCCCATGGATGACGTCACTGAACCTTTTACATCATGTGTGCTGCACATTCCAAAAGATAATGGCACAGTGAAGGTGGCTATTGGTGTTGTAAACCCTATCGACCGTACCAAGACACCAAGAATCCATGGGACAGTAGTACCAGCTGGATGTGCTACCATCTTGGTGGATAAAGCTATTGAAGGTTTTAGTGATGTGCCTCTTGACATTCATGGAGGTGATGGGGAAAAGACCGTGGGAGAAGCAGAGAAGTCATTCATTGCATGGCGCAAGCGCTACATCAATATTCCCGGGAAGCCGTTGCCGCACAATAGGTACGGATGAAAGTGAACGAAACAATTTTTTATTAATTTTATATTGCCTCTTAAATAACAATTGACTCATTGTCTTCTGTATGCACACAGCAGGGCCTCCCCCAACCTAAGTCCAATAGTACAATCACCAGACTAGCATAGTGCTCTAGGCGGCGGTTATGATGGGGTAGAAGACACGGCTGCATCCCCACCATCTCCAAGATGGTCTCCACCGCCGCTGCCACCACGTCCAAGGCGTTCCCCAACGCTGCCTCGAAGGTCTCCAACGCCACCGCCACCACCTCCAAGGCATTCCCAACGCCGCCTTGAAGGTCTCCAACGCCTGTTCCCCCACCTCCCATGAACCAGGGAAGACGGCTGCAAACAAATAAGCCATCTGCCCTGCTGGCGAAGACGACCAAGAAGGCCCCCGTGAAACCAAGGCCAATTCCACAGAAATTGCCTGGTGAAATGAGTAAAGAGGAGTTAGATGATGCGGTTAAAAAACCATTGAAGCATTCTTCTCAGGCATAGGGAAGAGGAAGCAGCAGGAGTAGAAGCACTTCCACCTACCTCCAGCTAAAGTAAGGTGGATGGTGGAAGCTGAGTAGAAAAAGAGGCGGCAAGCTCGTAAGCCCTCACCACCATCAGACTTTGACCGCACTTTTAGCAAGATAATCAAGAAAGCTGCTAAAGAAGGGAAAACTGTTGCACAACTCGGAGAACAAGAATTGCAATCAGTCCCTCCTCTAGTTATTGCTAATGAATATGGATCAAACATAGATATGCTGGATATGATGGAAATACCTACTGATAAAGAAGTGGATATGGCGGAACTTGCTAACTTTTATGCTATGAGAGGTATCGACCATGGCGATTTCCTCTTCGAAAGTGCGCTGGTAGCGGATGAATGGCAGAAATATGAGCATGGTAGGAGTCTATGGAATCCTAAGATCATCAATGAACTGGGTACACAATTGTTCAAGCTAAACACCTTGTACCTCAACGCGTGTCATCGGAATGAGTTCTATATTTCTGTCAGAATCAAAGACGACCATTGGTTCCGTGGCGATGACGTTATGTACATTGAGTTAGCTGAATTACACCAACTAGTCCACCGAAACTCTCTCGACAAGACTCTCATCAGCTGCTATTGTCTGTAAGTGATTCTTTCTACTAATTAATAATAAGTCGCTACGTACGTACATGTCTATGTTTATTATCCTCACTCTATATATATGATGTAGGTTTGAGATGGGAGAGTGCAAAAAGAGAGGGTGTATTGATATTGGTTTCATTGATCCACATATCGTATTCAAAAACCCTAAACCCCAACCAACATGGAAAGCAGAAATGGAGGCCAATATCAAGATGTTCTTAGAGGAGCAACATGACAAGAAATGTATACTCTTCCCCTACAACTTAAGGTAAGTGTTCATAATGTCGACGATCGTGTATCCATATATATATGTTCACTGTACCTGTTAGCTAATTAATGAGTGTTAATGGACATGGCAGTGAACACTGGATATTGATGGAACTCGATCTGGAGAAAGGTCATCTAGGCATCTGGGACTCGATGAGAAAAGAGCAAAAAGAGTTCCAAGAGATGATAGATATTATTCAGAGGTAATTGCAGTCTCACTAGCAAAACTATTCCAGTCTCTCTGCATGCAAATTAATGGTCCAAATATTTTTATGTTATTTGGTAATTATTGGGAAAAGGTCTGTCAGGAACACCATATGAAACGCAAAGTGCCACTGAAAGTAGTGCTATACAAAGTAAGTACTATATACCTACCTTAGTTCAATTTCCCTATGCTCGGATGATGATGAATCTTTTTCGCGTAAAGTGGGTTCTGCAGCAGCCCCAGGGGACCAATCTCTGTGGATACTATGTTTACGAGTTCATGAGAGTGTGCTAAAAAAGAACTAGTCTAGAGGAAAAAAGGGTAAGTGTACACATATATATATATATATTCTTAATACATATTTATATATATATATATATTCGTGATAGATACAATTTATTTATCATTATTCTTGATACATATATATATACTAATATACTTTTTCTTTATCTCATATCTCAAATTGAAGACTCGTTGGTTGAAAGAAAAAACCCTAGACACACACCATCTCAAAGCAATCCAAGAGACAATAGGTGGATTTCTGAATGATCAGGTCTTAACTCCCGGCGGTGAGTTTTACTATGACCCAAATATGTGATGATGAAAGCCAAATTTCATATTGATCCAAAGAACATGTGATGATGAAATGTACAATCAATGCAAACTTTACATGTGATGATGAAATGTAATATTATGTTTTAGTTTACTTTTACTTGTGTTGCTTGCGTGCATTGATCGAGCGAAAACTTTACAGTACGCGTGCGTATATGTATATTACTTTGCAGCGAATAATGCGTATTCGAAAACCAAATTAAAACAAAAAAGAATCATCAATTGAAATAAGCAGAAAAAGAAAAAAAAAGACCCTTTAGTCCCGGTTGGTAATACCAACCGGGAATAAAGGGGCCAGCCCGGGCGTTGGCGTGGCTACCTTTTTAGTCCCGGTTGGTATCACAAACCGGGACTAAAGGTCCACTTCTATTCCTAGCTACTAACCCTTTATTCCTGAACTCCTATTCCCGGCTGCGTAACCGGGAATAAAGGGGGTTGGCAGCCGGGAATAGAAGCCCTTTTTTTACTAGTGTCACCTACTATTGCTACCTGCACCCTTTTGACAGCGGAATACCTCAGAGTACAAAATCCATGAGCAGCCTCTTCTAGTGGTGTTGACCTCACTCGCTTGGAGAGCCTTCACCCAAGACTCATGGCAGCACTGCCTTTTGTCCTGCTGACAGAGCCTCCTCTATGGCTTCTTTGACCCAGACACTGAAATTAGAGATACAAACTTACACAACAAGCATGTACAAATTCTATTGATATCCAAATAGTAAAGCATTGCATGACTACCTACCCCCTCCCCCACCCACGGCCCCCTCCCCCTCTGATCTAAATACAAGATAGAACAAGCACCTCATCAATTGATAGGGGCACTGGCTTATCTTCTAAATCTAAATCTGTTTCATCTGTATCATTGAATCCCTCAGCTACCTCCCCTGGTTCAGGGATATATTCCAAATCTTCACCGTGTCTACCCTTTGTGCTTGACTTTTTTGCCTTTGGAGACACAGGTTTTGGGCCCACACATCGTATTCTAAGTTCTTCCATCATTCTATGATTTCTTGTGATTTGTGCATCTCGTGCTCGTTCATAAGCAGTTAGTGGCTGTTCATCTAGATTACAAAGGCATTTATTAACTAAAGCTTCTATGAAATGTCAACACAGCAGAGCAAGAGTATGCAAATAAGTGCCTAACTAGTAACTACAGCTTATATTGAAGACATTAATCCAATGAAGCACATGTCAGCTACACTCAACTATAGGAAATATGTAACCCTATCGCTATGTACATATCCTTGGTTCAATCACTACAGTAGAGCATACATCATAAAAGGAATTTAGGTACCTCTTCCTCCGTGTTCCTTGGCTTTGCTTTGTCGTCGGCACCATCGTCCTGTCATCACGGTCATGGAGCTGGTGCGGCCGGCGTTGATGAAGGGGTACCAGATCTGGCTCCAGCTAGGGATTAGATCTGGTCGGTCATGACAAGTGCTGAGCTAGGTAGGGGATCTAGATCTGGCTTGTACCATTGTCGAGGCGGTCCTTTTGCCATTAGCTGATCGACCTGCTATCGACGAATCAAAGGTGATCCGGCACCGGCTAGGGTTCAAAAATGTATGAGAGAGGGCGCGGCTGGAGAGTGGAGAGGGAGTCGAGCTGCTATTCTGATGGCGCCTAGGGTCCAAAGCGGGGTAGCAGAGAAGGCGGCTAGAGAGTGGAAAGGGAGGCCATGGGACTAGGATTTGGAGCTAGAGGAGAGACGGTGTGGCCGAGAATGGAGATGGAGGAGGAGATGACGACTCTTTGCGCTTTTATGTGGCCATCACATTACCACAAATGCCCATGTCTGAAATCAATGGAGTGGTAAACCTATTTTCCATGCAGAGGGCAAAAAGAGACATAATTTTTGGTGCATGTTGGCGGGATTGCTCAGCGCGGTGCGAAATCAAATTTTCGAGCAGGCATACCACGCGCCTCGTCTGCTCAACAAAGACTAGAATTTCGGGTGGCCTTAGTTGTTGCATTTTTGGTTTTTTCATAATATAAATAAACATAAAACTAAAAGAGGATGATAATAAACAATTAAAAGATCCATGAATTTGACACCTAAAAATTACGAAAAAAATAAAAAATAAACCTACTCGCTATAGCTTATTGCGCTGCAACTGGCGATTTTTTATGTGTGTGTTACTACATCTGCGGCTGTTTGAACTAAGGCCTATAATTAGGAAGCTAAGGGAAGGCACGCCCAGGGATGGAAAACCCTCCAAAAATCTAAATGGGTTATTTAAATTATATCCCCATGAATTTCCCACCCTGGAAAAAGTAGTCATGGATTCCAAGGTGCTTTGAGTTTCCAGAGAAGAGAAAAAAATTAAAATATCCTCCTCCTGGCTAGCCTTCTTGCGATTCGTCGACTCACATGTACTCCGGATCCTCCTCACTGGAGTCACAATCGGTGTTGTAGGACTCCTACGAGATCAAATATACAGCGGCCGGACTTTCTCATTCGTAGTAAAATTCAATAGCAAAACGACCCTGCTGGTTAGTTTTTCCTATAGGTTTCTTTCCGGTTCTCTTTCTGATCTGTAGTATGGTAAACATGCATAACGAAATTCATCTGATCAAGTCTCGTGTCGATGTAATGCCTAACGGAGGAGCCACATAGCTATTTAAATTTTACAACACATACAAGAAAGTCTGAGTATTGTAAATTTAACTGGGCCAGATACATCTTATGTTCTACTAGAATATTTTGGAAACTGTTCGACCAACCCCTGAAATCCAGGATGACATTTACTAGAAGCAGTCTAAGGTCCTCTATATTCGAAGCGATGCACTTGAAATTCCATCCTGTAACTGTCCCCCCATTCATCCCGGAGCTATTTAACACTGGGTTCCCTTTAAATCGTCCTTGCTCCAACTTCAAACCAATTCAAATAATAGCTACAAACTAAGCCACTAGACCCATGAGCTCCGCCAGAGATCCTGCATCCTAGTTTTCCACTTTTAAACACCGCGTCAAGTGTAGAACGATGTCGAAGAACATCTTCACCATCAAGGATCCATCTGGTGGGAGCATCCTTGAAGCATCATTCTCTGTGACCCTAGAATACACGGTGACCAAGACCCTCAAAGTCGGTGGTCACTGGAAGCCAGTGTACCTCCTATACGAAGGAGGTAGCACCACCAGGATCTTAAAGGCGAATCAAGCCGTGGGCATCCCTGACAACCAGGAAGGTGTCCATGATGTCCTCCATGGCTTGATGAGGACATTCACATGGCTACAGCAACTCAACCTCACCAACGAGCAGTGGGAGGACATCCTTCCCGAGCCTGAGGTTCCTAAACTCATGGCCCTGGTGCGCGAGGCCTGCCAGGATGGCTACATCACCCACGCCATGCTTGAGCTTTGCGTCAATGAACAGTTGAAGTTCATCATGTCCGGGGCGCTCTTGACGCTCTACACGGAGGCAGAGGCGGTGCCAATGGGGTGTCGGAACTACAACATCTGCCTAGAGGATGAAACATCTAATCATGTGGCCGGCCTTGCTATTGAAATGCCTGGCTATGGCCATGCATTCCACCGCAAGTGCATCACCAAGTGGTTCTGCCAGAGATCCACCTACCTGATGTGCCAACGAGATTTGTCTATGTATCTTGTGTAAGGAAAATGGACCCTAAGCCCATTTACTTTGGATTTTGGTGTTTGATGACCAACACAACCAAATTGGACTAATGAATTTGCAAGTGTTTGTTTTGTAGTCCAACAGGGTGCAAGACATGACTTGGACGGAGATGACGTGATGATCCAATGATCAACACCTTAAGAAAGACCTTAGGAGAACAAGAAATGGCCTAAGATATCAAGCAAAGTCCAAGCATGAAGATAGGAACCAAGCCGTATGCAAGATCGTGAAGAAACGGGCTCGCAGAGGCGACCGGACGATGGACCGGACACTGGAAGCGCGACCGGACGCTGGACCGGTGGCTCGGCAGACAGGCGATCGGACACGAGGACCGGACGCTGGCGGCAACCGACCGGACACAGAAACACAGCGTCCAATCGAGTACAGAGAGGTTCCAGGCGCGCGAAACTACGACCGGATGCATCCGGTGGTAGGAGACCGGACGCTGACAGCGTCCGATCGGTGATTCGCGGTTGCAACGGTCGGGACGAACAAACGCGTTCGATCAGGACGATTCAGCGTCTGGTCAGTAGCAGTTTCGCGGGAATTCGACCCCAACGGCTACTTTCTCAGTGGGGCTTATAAATACAACCCCCAACCGGCCATTTGAGAAGTG
Organism: Miscanthus lutarioriparius; assembly: GCA_904845875.1. NCBI lineage: Eukaryota > Viridiplantae > Streptophyta > Magnoliopsida > Poales > Poaceae > Miscanthus > Miscanthus lutarioriparius. The sequence goes on from CAJGYO010000001.1 coordinate 115,494,306, forward strand.
AGGAGCTGAGGAAACATACCAAGGGTGTTGATACACCATTTTAGTGATCTCCACATGCATAGTGCTTAGTGTTTTATTAGGTGATTAGCATAAGTGCTTTGCGAAGTGCTTAAGTTGATTAGACCACCGCTTATGTGCTTGCTCTAGGTTTATGCCTAGTGTTTAGTGAGGTTTGCATACCTCTTGCCACCCCATGCTTGCGAGCACAAGTGTTGTACATCGGAGGGGCTTGAAGTCTTGTGAGATCACACCAACCGCGTTTGTGGTGTGGCTGCCACCGTGTACCGGAGGGAACAAGGCCCATGGCGTTTTGGCCGGAAGCTTGATAGTGAAGACGGCGGGGAGCATCCGGGAGAGGCTTGCCGGAAGGCACGTCGGAGACCCACTTGCGCGTGGGGAAGGCCCGAGGCTATCCACGGAGTTACCCGACCGGGAGCTTGGCCCTTGCGAGGGATTCCTTGCGAGGGGCTCCAACGAGGACTAGGGGGAAGCTTGCGCGCTTCTCGATACCTCGGTAAAAATACCGGAGTCGTCGATAGGAGTTTGCATATCTCTACCTTGCTCTTTAGCTTCTGCATTTACATTGATTTCATTACTCCTTTGCGGTAGAGATAGCAACACATTAGCAAAACCGTAGTTGCACATTTAGATAGTTTATCTTTTGCATAGGTTTTGCTAAGGGTAGAAAAAGAGGCCATAGTTTAGAGTTAGATTTTTAAGTTGCCTAATTCACCCCCCCCCTTAGGCGTCATGGTCCCTTCAATTGGTATCAGAGCCGGTTGGCTCAAATTTGGACCTTTGGCTTAACCGCCGTTGAGCCGACGCTACTTAGATTGGTTGGGATGGATACCTCTAGGCCTCCACACTTTGACGGCATTAACTTCCCCTATTATAAAGCTAGAATGGCTTGCTACCTTGAGGCGGTAGATTTGGGTGTATGGAGAGTCACTCGTGATGGGATGAAAACCATCAGAATCCCGAAAAACCCATAAAGAGTGATGAAAAAGAAATGCATTTCAATGCTAGAGCTAAGAATTGCTTGTTTGAATCATTTAGCATGGATGTGTTTAACCAAGTATTTACTTTAAATACGGCACATGAAACTTGGTTAAAACTCCAAGAGCTCCATGACGGCACAAGTAATGTCCGTGAGCAAAAACATTGTCTAGCTAAGCAAAATTATGATTCCTTTGCTATGAATGATGATGAGCTTGTTCGTGATATGTATTCTCGATTGAATCTAATTATCAATGAGCTCCATTCAATAGGATTATTAAAGCTAGATGATGTGGACATCGTGAGGAAGATCATCTCCGTTCTACCACAAAAGAAATATACAAGCATCATCACCATCCTTCACAACATGGAGAACTTGAGCACCATGACCCCAGGCATTGTCATTGGCAAGCTAGTGGCATTTGAAATGTCACGTAAGATGGGTCAAGGAGAAGCATCTTCATCAAGCAAAGGCAAAGCTCTCACTTGTAGCGAGAAGAAAAAGATGAAGGGCAAGAAAGTTGAGTCAAGCTCAAGCTCAAGCTCCTCAAGTGAAGAAGAAGAAGATGAGGATGATGATGATGATGAACAAGAATCAAGTGATGATGATGAATCTTCCTCCTCCACCTCCGACCTTGATGAAGAATCAATCAAACTTATCAAAAAGGTGGAGAAGATGATCGTAAGGCTCAATGTCAAGGGTGTGCCCATCCAAATTCAAGACCTCGTTTTCACTAATCAAAGAAACGAGCAAAGAAAGAGAGGATGCTATGGATGTGGCGAGTTGGGGCACTTTGTGGAAGTTTGTCCAAACAAGCCCACACCCAAGACAAAGAAGAAGGCATGCAAGAACCAAGCCCTCACCTCAATAAGATCATGGGATGATTCTTCAAGTGAAGAAGAACACCATCACAAGAGGCGAGGCTGCAAGCACTCATCATCAAGCTCTTCTCGTGTGTGCCTTATGGCACGAGGTAACGAAAGCTTATCCTCTAGTGAGAGGGATAGTAATGATGATATGCCATCTTATGATGAAATTGTGCAACAAAATCTTAAATATTCCTAAGTTTGCACTAGTCAACAAAAGAAGCTCAAAAATTTGAAAGAAGAGCTAGGTAGTTCACAAGAAGCATACAAAAATTTGCTTGAACAATATGAGAACTTTGCAAATCTCAATGTTGAACTATCTACAAAAATTGAGCAACTTGAGGCTAGTGCAACAACAAATGAATGCACAATCAATGATAAGCAACTTGAAAAGAAAAATGAAAAATTAAGAGAAAAGTTAGCGAGCTCACAAAATGATTATCAAAGTTTGCTTGCTAAATTGGAAATCATGTGCAAACATTGTGATGAGCTAACTAATAAAGTTGCTAATCTTGAAGCCGTCAAAAATACCCCCAAGGCAACTAAAAAGAAAAGTTCTATCATTAAAAAGGATGTCTCTACTTCTTGCAATGATTTATGTTTAGACTCACCTTTGTGCAACCAAGTTTGTGTTGAGAAAGTTATTGTAGATACATGCACACATGAAGTTGCAAAGGAAAATGAGCAACTCAAGCAAGAAGTAGCTCGCCTCACCAAGGACTTGACTCAAGTGAAAGGAAAGGCAAAGCAAACACAACTTCATCAAGATAACACCACCAAGGGAGTGAAGAAGCTTGATGAAGGACAAACCGTGGTTTGCTACGTGTGCCACAAGGAAGGCCACAAGTCCTATGAGTGCAAGGTGAAGAATGGGGGAGGAGCAAAGAAGGAGAAAAAGCAAACAAGCAAGCTCTCCAACACCTACACCAACAAGGTGGACAAGAAGGCTTCCACACCTTATCTCTTAAGAAGAAGAAAAATGTCAAGGTGGTGGTCATCAAGGTGAATAAGCAAGCCAACAATGGGGTCAAACGCTTTTGGGTGCCAAAGGAAATCATTTCCAACATGAAAAGCACGAAGAAGGTTTGGATCCTGAAAGGGAAGTGAGAAGTCCGTCGAACATCGGGGAATTTGGAGACTTGGCAAAGTTTGGGTGCATTTCAAGGGGTGCATCATGATGGACAAAGACATTGCCAAGTAGGTTAGTGAATACTATGGACCCAAATTCTCCTTCCCATGTTAGGTAACTAGATGTCATTACTTTCAATTAGTATTTATTTCAAATGGTATTTGCATTTAATTGGTATCTTTAAACATCTAGTTATCTTTAATGCCTATGTTTGCATTTGCATGTTTAAATCTTTTGTCATGCATACAATAGGTATATTTTATGGTAGGATTGCTCGGTTTCATTCCTAACCCTTGGAGCAAACCTACATGGTTTAAAATTGTTTAGAAGCATGGCACATAGCTTGTTTTATAATTATTTATCTAATATGTGCCAAAGTCCAAATTGTAGATAATCTCTCCCAAATATCATCTTTCAAGTGGTATTTTGATACTTAAATCAATGTGCACAAATTTTACAAGTATTCAACACTTGTGTGCACAAATTTAGGGGGAGCTTAATCTACAAGTTGGATACTTTGAGACTAACTCCTTTTCAAGCTTATCTTGTGTGTAGTAATCTCATTGCAACGAAAATGGAGTCCCCAGAGGAAAGCATTATACTTCAATTGGTAGAAATCAAATTGATTTTCACATGTGGTATTTCTAAACTGATATCACCATATTGATCTCACTTTGATATTTATTTGCTTTCTTCATGCATTATATAGATTAACCTCTCTTGTGCAATAAATTGCCAATTATGCATATGCTTTGCTTTTTATCATATGTATGCATAAATTTAGGGGGAGCTTAGTCTATATAATGTGATAGTCAAGCTTTGTGACCTTTTTCATGCTAATCAAATCCTTCATTTGGTTCACAAAGTTTGACCCTCCCTTGTGCTACTAATGTATTCCTTTTTGGGTGTTTGATGCCAAAGGGGGAGAATTTGAAGGACCAAAGACAAGCATTTAGTTACAAGTAGTAATGGTCCGTGAAAGGGAGGAAAGTGAATTATGGATTAGTCTAAGTAATGGGAGAATTTTTTAGAAAGCTAGGCTTTAATCCATAATATCACATGGGGACATTTGCAAGGGCAAGACAAGCTTTTAAGTAAAGTTTTAATTGGTATCTGTCAATTAGTATCATATAACCTTGCCCTTTGCATTACATCCTAGCAAGTAGGTAGTTTTTAATCTCCAAATTCTCTATCAATTGCTTGCTTTGGTCGTGTTGTCATCAATCACCAAAAAGGGGGAGATTGTAAGGAAAATGGACCCTAAGCCCATTTACTTTGGATTTCGGTGTTTGATGACCAACACAACCAAATTGGACTAATGAATTTGCAAGTATTTGTTTTGTAGTCCAACAGGGTGCAAGACATGACTTGGACGGAGACGACGTGATGATCCAATGATCAACACCTTAAGAAAGACCTTAGGAGCACAAGAAAAGGCCCAAGATATCAAGCAAAGTCCAAGCATGAAGATAGGAACCAAGCCGTACGCAAGATCGTGAAGAAACGGGCTCGCAGAGGTGACCGGACGCTGGACCGGACACTGGAAGCGTGATCGGACGCTGGACCGGTGGCTCGGCAGACAGGCGATCGGACGCAAGGACCGGACGCTGGCGGCAACTGACCGGACGCAGAAACACAGCGTCCGATCGAGTATAGAGAGGTTCCAGGCGCACGAAACTGCGACCGGACACGTCCGGTGGCAGGAGACCGGACGCTGGCAGCGTCCGATCGGTGATTCGTGGCTGCAACGGTCGGGACGACCGGATGCGTCCGGTCAGGACGATTCAGCGTCCGGTCAGTAGCAGTTTTGCGGGAATTCGACCCCAACGGCTACTTTCTCAGTGGGGCTTATAAATACAACCCCCAACCGGCCATTTGAGGAGTGTGGAGCTAAGGAAACATACCAAGGGTGTTGATACACCATTTTAGTGATCTCCACATGCATAGTGCTTAGTGTTTTATTAGGTGATTAGCATAAGTGCTTTGCGAAGTGCTTAAGTTGATTAGACCACCGCTTATGCGCTTGCTCTAGGTTTATGCCTAGTGTTTAGTGAGGTTTGCATACCTCTTGCCACCCCGTGCTTGCGAGCACAAGTGTTGTACATCGGAGGGGCTTGAAGTCTTGTGAGATCACACCAACCGCGTTTGTGGTGTGGCTGCCACCGTGTACCGGAGGGAACAAGGCCCATGGCGTTTTGGCCGGAAGCTTGATAGTGAAGACGGCGGGGAGCATCCGGGAGAGGCTTGCCGGAAGGCACGTCGGAGACCCACTTGCGCGTGGGGAAGGCCCGAGGCTATCCACGGAGTTACCCGACCGGGAGCTTGGCCCTTGCGAGGGATTCCTTGCGAGGGGCTCCAACGAGGACTAGGGGGAAGCTTGCGCGCTTCTCGATACCTCGGTAAAAATACCGGAGTCGTCGATAGGAGTTTGCATATCTCTACCTTGCTCTTTAGCTTCTGCATTTACATTGATTTCATTACTCCTTTGCGGTAGAGATAGCAACACATTAGCAAAACCGTAGTTGCACATTTAGATAGTTTATCTTTTGCATAGGTTTTGCTAAGGGTAGAAAAAGAGGCCATAGTTTAGAGTTAGATTTTTAAGTTGCCTAATTCACCCCCCCCCCTCTTAGGCGTCACGGTCCCTTCATCTTGACCCGACAGTGCAGCGATTCCTCTCGCACTTCACCGAAGAGGATTATTGATTAAGGTCATTGTTTTATGTTGTATAAAAAACTTATTATGCTTCATACTCTTCTATATTGGTCAAAATTCAGAATCTTTGAATAAATCTCAGCTCCGTCGCTCTAACCGCCGCGATCTCGTCTGCAACTCTACTCGTTTTATTTCCTACCTTCCTAGAACTCTCCCATTCCCTCTATAGATCTAAACTACGAGGAACATGCGGTTGCCTTCTCATACATGTGCTCAACACATAAAATACATGACTTTGTGCCATCAGGCCAGACACCCAAGGCAACAAAAAAATAGAAACCAACTGAGGAAACTTCATCCACTACAGCATCTTCACTATCCGAGGCGTTCAAAAAAATGGCAGGCGGACTTTCTTGCTTTTTCAATAACATTTCAACACCAATGGCTCTTCTTTTCTACATTTGATTAAGGCCAGACTTGCTCCTCAGTTCAATGTTCTGGCAAGTTTAACAAAGTTTGACACAGACATGCAAATAACACAACATACTATATTAGCAAGGGTTCCTACTACATGAGCTCAACACATACACTACATGACTTCATGCTATCCCACATATCAAAGCCAGTCATGGATACTACTACTAGTACTACTAATACAGGACAACAAACAGTACCCAGAGCACACAAAATCTCAATATAGTCGAATTGGTTTGGTCTTATTGAGATAGTTGAGGTCATAAGGACTCCAGATCAAGTGGAGATGGTGAATCGTCTTGAAAATGACACAATCTCCATTGACATTGACACTGTAGTCAGAGAGCTGACGGGCATCCACAATAGTGTTGCAAAGCATAAAGATTTATCCAGAATCATGGTCTTCAACAACTCTGGTAATGAGTTGTTGCCCAACAACCACACGAACAATAGCTTCAACAATTAGGCATCGCGCAACTCAGTCATGTACACGACGCCCCCAAGTCACAAGCAACCTATTCTGTTCTCCTAGCTCCACACCTAGCTGCCAAAACACAACGTTTGTTGTAGAGTACACATCCATGGTATGGTAAGTAGTTGCCATCTATAAACATGATTTCGGTTAGAACAAATGACAATCTAGGAAAGGGGGGAAGCAATGAGGTTAGCAGACACAATAATAAGTTTATACAAATAATACAATTTGATATGAAGCACATTACCTTTATCCAGATCCTAAAACCACTAGGGAACACGATTGGGAAAATGCAAATGGGTGAGGGAAGGGGGGAGCAAGCAGATTGATGCAATGCTATCAGACGAGGGAAGGAGGGATGCTCCTTTCATATAGACCTTGCACGGTTGACGAGAGTGAAGTGAATGCGGTAGAAAAGCTAGACATAAGAAGGAATCAAGAAAAGGAGCTTTTGACCAACATGACACGCTTGAGACTTGAATGTCTGGGCGGTTGTGATGGGTCTTTTCTGTACTTTTTTTACTCCAATCCAAGCAGTCACAATAGTCGAGCGGCAAATTGGTTGCTACGACATTCAAAATTGACGATCCTTTATATTGTGTCCTACGAGATCAAATAAATAGCGGCCGAACTTTCTTGCGTTCGCATTAAAATTCAATAGTTGTCTCATCCGTTATGCATTAGATCTAAGGTGATACTTGTTGAGATGAATGCCTCGCTGCATGGTTCTTGCAAGTTCAACAAATGTTATTGATGACTACTAATACATGTTTGGTTCTTGCAAGATCAAAGACACTCATGACTACTAGTACTACTGATACTACGTGTTTGGTTCAACAAACCGAGGCACAAAGCAACCCTTGCATGGTTGTGATGAGTGAATTGAATGCATGAGGAAAGCCTCTGCAGTTATTTCACTCCAAGCATTCACAGCAGTCAAGGGGCAGACTAAAGAGTGAGGATGAGTTGCTCTTGCTTTCGTAAGCAATCTCTCTTGCTTGGTTTTGCAGAGCAGCAGCTAGATAGAGATGGCTGCATGGTTTCATAGGTCCTGATCGTCTGCACTCGCTCAGCTGTGGCCGAAGATATCGCTTCAAATCCAACTACATTACTCGTACTTCATGCATGCAGCCATAGCTGGTGTGGCTGTTCTTTGTAGCACAGCCGATCTAGCAAAAGTTCTAGTCATAGCTCAGTAGCAGAGTAAAATGTCTGGGCTGGTCAAATTTTCACGACTCGGACTATGAGGCGTGCATACGATTTACAAGAAATAGGTAAACACCATTTAGTCAATACTATACGGAGTACTTGTCAATATATATTTGGTCAACAGAGTTTAACCCACCTAATACATAGTTCAACAAAAGTCTATTTACATGGATATTATTACAAGATAAACTAAACAACATCACAATTGTCTCCAGTGAACATTGAAAACACAAATCAAAACATCAGTGTTATGAGATACTTGAACATCACACCTATTTCAGAAACAGAGAACAAGGGCATATCTCTAATGCCATAGATACTAAATGTTAACATCATCTGACCATGGTTCTACTGCTCAGTTTAAAGGAACTGCACGAAGTACAACAATCTCTGGATCATTCGGACAAATTGTAAGATAACGGATACGGTGAGAAAATAATTCTACACCACGGAAGCAATGTACCACATAGGGTCCTAGATGATCCTCAACAAGATGGTAATTTCGATGGCCAAGACCTTGAGGAACAACTACAGAAGCAATGTACCACCTACTGTAAAAGTTAGAATGCACTGCAAGCACTACAACCCTTGTTTGTAGGCCATGGCAAACATGAAGATCGCGGAAGACATAGTGATACATAGACATGTCCCAAGAATGATCATAGTTATCCATGATCTGTGTAAAAAAGAAAACAATATGTAGAAAAAAAAATGAAGAACAAAGATGCCCAGTACTAGGGTGGAGGGCAAAAGCTTTGGGATGGAACAGAAGCAGGAGCTCTATAGAGCCTTCCTCTCGCCCCTTGTCTCTGTTGTTATATAGTAATTTGCGCCTTCACAGGTCATGGGGTTGACCACCCCATGACCCATGTGTGTGTGGCTAGGCGCCCACGACTCCACATGTACGGCGCAAGAGTTGACACCATCTGTATTTTGTTATTTCATCAAAACTATGATCTGGCCTATCAAGATTTCTTTAGTATCAGACTATCTTAGGCCCTGTTGAACTTGCAAGAACCATGCAGCGAGGAGTTCATCTCAACAAGTATCGCCTTAGATCTAATGCATAACGGATGAGACATAGCTGTTGAATTTTACTACGAACGCAAGAAAGTCCGGCTGCTGTATATTTGATCTTACAGGACACAGTATAAAGGGTCATTAGTTTTGAATGCCGTAGCAACTAGTCTGCACCTCGACTGTTGTGACTGCTAGGATTGGAGTCAAATAAAAGTACAGAAAAGACCCATCACAACCACACCAGGGATTCAAGTCTCAAGCGTGTCATGGTGGTTAAAAGCTCCTTTTCTCTAGTATGAAGTCATGTTAATCATCTGTAGTTAGAACTAGTATGTATTGGTAGTAGTTGGATGACATGGAATAGTGGGATTGCACGGCTCTCCTCTTATTTGCATGTATTAGATAAAATTTGTTTAACTTGCAAGAACCATGCAACAACGAGTTCATACGAGCAAGTCTCATTTTTTCTTGTTTTCCTGTGATGCTTGTTACTGTGTTGTTTACAATTTTAAGTTTGGACCCTATTTTTAAATCTGGGTCGGCGCATAGGATTGTCCAGCGCTGAGAAACAACACGGGCCGGACTTTAGTGCACCATGCAACGGGACATACATCGAATGGAACTTTGTTTACTCCTCTGCTAATTTTCCAAGAACAAGGGAACATGGAGCCCCTGAACGAGCACCTCGCAAACTTGAAGCACCCCCAATCGAGTATGGAGCCCCTAAACAGGAGAGAACCAGATGATTATAGATCTTCTGCTAACACAAGATTTGCTACGATTCACTTTCCTGAGACATGATTACACGGACGCCAAGAACTCGAGTGAGGCGCCGTTTAGTTCCTCAAGAAAGAACCATCGCATTAGAAGATTCACTTCCCCGAGACACGTTTACAAGGTATACGCAATCCTTCAAGAACGCAGAGTCTCTGCCTACATAAACCGCTAGCCCTATTTCCCCAGCACTCTCCACCTCATCGTAGTTGTGCCTTCGTACACCGCTCCGACGCCGCATCTGTCGTTGTTCGTCGCGCGTGTGCTCTGACTCTGCTTCTTCCTCGGCTACATTGTGATGGATTGGCTCCCGATGGAGTTGGTCACAGACATTGTTGGCCACATCGCTGAATAGTCATATGCCCCCATGGATGACCTTGCCAGCCTATGGGCAAGCTACTCGTTCACGCGTAGGGTGTGCGACACCGCCGAAGTCATCTAGCGCAAACCACCACCCCGGGTGCTGCAGCGTCAAGGTTTCTAGGAGCGCCACTACTACGACGATGACTATCGTGCCCTGCTCACCACCAAGCTAGCCAGCGTGGGCAACCTAGAGACCTGCTTCTTCGCTGGCTTGCATCCCATCTTCATGGAAGCCCATAGGTCATTGACGTCACTAATGGAATGGCTTCAGCACTCCGCCGAGGTAGGCTATAAACTTGGTTTGTACGTCTACGCCCTCGTGCTCTATAGGTCCAATATCGGCAGCAGCAATGATGACATTGCCCTACGCCTGTCGAGGGAGCTCGAAGGTGCTGACAAAGCGAGGCCAGCTACACTACTGTGGAAGAACCGGACCTTCCCATAGTTCCACTAAGACGTGTACTGGCGGTTGCAGGACATGGTGCCACATGATGTAGTGCCCGGTCTTTGCCCCGTTCGTCGCTAGGACGGGCATCATTAGTGCACAGGCGATGGCTATGGTGAGCCCATCGGATTTGAAGTATGGGAGTTGTGGTCTAGGTTCTGTAGCGAGGAGTGTAGGATCTCACGGGAGTGCGATAAGTTATTCACATCAATGTGGTGATTAATTCTAAGTTATGTTAAACATCTATGCATGTATATCTGTGGTTGGTGACTTTATTTTAATTTGGCAACAACATCAACTATATGTGTATCTCATTGTTCAAAGTTTGCTGGTGCTAATCGTAATTTTTCCATATGTACATTTGAATGCGTCGGACAATATCCACCGTAGTTTTTCCTCTTTTTCTTGTGATACTTGTTACTGTGTCGTTTATAATTTTAAGTTTGACTAACTTTATAGGAAATAATAACAACATCTATGACATAAAAGATCACACCAATTTGAACATAATCGTATCTAATTCATGCGAATGCAATCACACGAGTACAATCCAAAACATCACAAAAGATCTCGTCGAATCATGCGAATGGAACAACATTTTATACCGAATCTAACAATGAGCTTAATCAAGAATCTTGATCCGTGAAGTGTTGCTTTGTGGATACATAAAGCCTGTTTACTTCATAGCATATAGAAGGTCCACCCTATGTATACACAAAGCCTGGCCTCGCTCCCATTGTTTGATTCCACCTTGCATTGCGCAAAAAACCCTCGCCTTGCCTCGCAAAGTCCCAAACTCCGCCTCCCCGTTGCTTGCCACTAAGGTCATGCCCACGAAGCGCTACTCTAGGAAGGGTCATCTGGCTTTGGTCCCCGCTTCCTCTAGTGTACTGGCTCTCCCTGCTTCAGAGGAGGCAGGGCCAATGGTGCACCCTGCTTTGGTGTTGGCGGAGGTGGCGTCGATGTCTAGTCGCGGGAGGCTGGTGTTCCCGTCACGCTCCCACCCGTCGTCTCCTAGACAGCCATTGCTCTCCCTGTCCTCCTCGATGACGACGCTAGTGCCAGCGGCACTAGTGGTTACCTCACCACCGCCACACCCGGTGCGCTCCACTTCACCGTCATCATAGGCTACGTAGACTCCTCTATTCTTGATGGACCACGTCGCGAGCAAGTCTCATGTATCATCGCGCTCCCGCTCAGCGTCCACCGAGGACATGTCCGAGCGCCCTCTAGGCTACATTATGATGGACTCAGAGGATGATCGTTGGCATGGGTATGTAACTCCCGTCCTTGAGAGCCAGAAACTGATGATACATGCCAGCCGGTATGGCTTGCTGGTCTACCCCTTTTGCCCAGAGAGTGCGCCCTGTGGTTGGACATAGTCCTTGTCAGGTAGCATGTCCTCGCTTGGGCCAACCGCCACCCACATGGGACATACACCATTGACAAGAAGATTGCCCTGCATCATGTGCTGGCGATGAACCAGGGCTAGATCACCGATGGGGGCAACCACCGGCGATTCCATGCCATGCGGCACCGGTTAGATTGGTTAATCATTTCCCTTCTAAATATGATCGCTCTCTCCTTATCATGGGGCTTCCCACCGGTGGGGCCGGAGAGTCATCCTCTCGCTGTTCACCATCACCGAGCCCATCTATCCCCGCACAACCGTCTGGTTCTGAAGTGGGCGAATCTTCAGGCGATGAAAAATATCATAAGTTATTCAAGCATTACCACAAGGTCCGAGCATTGTTGGATGCATCTAGGCTGCATGCCGACATGCTGGTTGGTGACTTGGTGGCTGCGCATCGCACTTGTCATGGCCCAGCAGGAAGCCACCCAGGCGTGAGAAGACAAGGCAGCCATGGTGTCCAAAGCCATTCGTCAAGCGACTGCCACGGCGCTGTAACACCTCGGGTGTTTAAAATACTAAAACCTGACATGTCATCATATGCATTGCAAAGCATTTGGCATTTGGTGAAAACTTTGAGATGCATACACTAAAACAAGTTTATATTCATGTGGTATGTGTTGAATTGTATTGTTTGATTTAAATTCAAAGTTTGTTTGGATTTTGAATTTTTCGAGAAAACCCCAGCGCCAAAGATTTAAATCCTCCCCGAAAATCCATTTCAAAATCTAGACCTGAATTAGGAGATGGTTATAGAAGCAAAGTTGTAGAACTTTCGATTTTGAACAACTTTTGTTTTGGAGATTTTGAGTTGTTATGAAAATTTGAGAGTAATTTGTGAATTTTGGCGTCCGGCAATTTTGTAATTTCGTGAGCAGTGTTCACCGCCTAAGCTACATTGCCGTCGGACCTTCTTCGGTGTTCCAGTAGCGTCGTGGCCATCCTTGATGTCGCTATTTGCACGAAACGGCTCCGTCGTGGCTTCCTTGAGCTTCTGCCGCCGCGCTATAAGTACCAAGACATCGTCATCGTGCTTTTTCTTCTTCCTTTGTTTTCACCATTGCCGTTGTCATCGCTCCAACAAGCTCGCATCGTCTCCCCAGTATTTGTTACCATCTCGGTAAAAGGCCGTCCTAGTTCATCTTTTCCTTGCGAATCAACCGGCTAGCATTGGTCGCTTTGCAATTGCCAAGAACTCGTTGTCCACGTTTTCTTCCTCGAGGTCAAGCAACTTCACCGGCGCGCAGGCGTGTCATCATGGGCCGAGTCCTTCGGTGAGCCGTTATGCATGTCAATGTACTTACGGTTTCGCGTTTCGATCGTTGTAGTCCTTAGTCGATTGTTGTTTACTCATTTTGATCATCTGCGATCGCCGGTTCTCCCTCACCGACGATCTTTGCTCCGCATAGTTTACCATAGTGGTCGGATAGTTTACCATAGTGGTCGGATAGTTTACTGTAGTGGTCGGATAGTTTACCATAGTGGTCGGATAGTTTACCATAGTGGTCGGATAGTTTACCGTAGTGGTCGGATAGTTTACCATAGTGGTCGGATAGTTTACCGTAGTGGTCGGATAGTTCACCATAGTGGTCGGATAGTTTAGCATAGTGGTCGGATAGTTTACCGTAGTGGTCGGATAGTTCACCGTAGTGGTCGGATAGTTCACCATAGTGGTCGGATAGTTTACCGTAGTGGTCGGATAGTTCACCATAGTGGTCGGAGAGTTCACCAAGGTGATCGGTGCTGGTGTGGTCACATCAGTTACGAATATGGTTTGGTTAGTTTGGTTTGTAACTGTACTGCGAAGGAAAATTGTATCCAATTTATTAATTTTTGCATCCATCATCGAGCATCATGTTTCATATTCCGCATCATGTTAAACATGGCAATGTTATTACGTGTAGTAAACGAAGGTGAACATGTGGTAGTTAATCAAGTTGCGGAGGAGGTTGATCTGTCTGTTGAGGTCGGATCGAAGACTTGTGAAGCGTCGCAAGAGCCAGACTTTTCCGTCAACGAAGGCAAGCCCCGGATGCATACAACCCTACCTTGTGTTTTACAAATTAATTTCGCTTTTGCTTTTTAAAATTATTGCATTAAGTGATTAAGAGTTAAGTAAGAGCCTAATTGGTGCATTACCACCCTTGTTATTCCATATTTACCATATTACCAGTTTTGAACTCGTATATGCCTAGTTTTGCTTAGCTATGCGTAGAACGATGAAAGTCGGGTGACTACCTGCCACCTGCAAGTTTTAAATGGAACATTGGTTAATTATGTTAGCATGTGATATGGGAATGTGGAGTAATAAATCTAGACCGGTGGACTTTCGGTGTGTGTGAGCCACAAGACATGGAGGTCTTGTGAGCGGGATCTTTCACTTTGTGTCGATTAAGGCACGTCCGTTGTTGAATTGCATGAGGTGAGAATTTGTAGTACTAACCACATACTCCGGTAAGCCCTGATCTTGGCAATTCTATTACGAGAATGGCTACTCGCACCGGGAGTGGAGAGATGGCGGAATAGCGTGTACCCACGTGGCAATGGGTTTGGAATGGTGGAGTAATTGTATTCTCGGGTGGCGCGGACCCGTTCTTGTTTTAGAGGATCCGAGAATAGGTTGGTATATGTAGGTCGGGGACGCATATGTCGTGGTGGTCTGGAATCCCCAGCTGGGTTTATAATCGGTTTGAATCGTCGTTGCTCCTCGGTTATGGAGACTCAACTCACTGTTCATCATCGTAGTAATTAATAACTAGAACTTGAGAATGGTTGATGAAGGTGTTGGATATGAAGTTTCATGATCTCATTACGGATCGTGTCATCTTTGTATATGATTGTATGAAGTTTAAACTGTTGAAATAAAGAATTTTGTCAAAGAGCTTTTACATAAAATAACTTTGATTATTGCTAAAACCATACCTTGAATCCTCGAGCCTCGCATTCCAGAAAGTTATCAGTTCTTATTTCGGTTAAGTCTTGTTGAGTACTTTTGTACTCGTGGTTCGATTGACCCTTATTTGTGTGTGAGCCTCATGAGCGAGATCTGTTTTGGATCGTCTTGCATGATGATTTGTACCTTGTGATGGCGTTGAGAAGTAATTGTGTGGCCCTTGGGCAGGGCAGCCTCATTGTGTGTTTTGTATTATATTATAATGCCGCTCCACTACTTTGGTTTGTATTAATATCGAACTTAGTTGTATGGTTTGAAACAAATGGTTTGTAAACTATGTTATTGTAAGTCTTCCGCTACTTTTACTCTGATGTATTTATTTGAATAAACTATTGTAATACTGCAATGACTCTGTAATGTGATCCTGCTCGGAAATCGTGGATGATTCGGGGTTCCCCACGGACACCCGACAGACTTCTTAAGTTACCAGGAACATATGCATTGTTGTCAAAGGTCTTTGGACAGTGACAAATGTATGTGGGTCCTATAATTTAGGAGGTTCTACCACAGAATGGTATCAGAGCAATCGTTACAAAGTTTTTGTGGTATTGGTTTACGAAAACTTCAAAATGATTTGGGATGACTAAATTTAACTTGATTAATTTGGTCCAAATTGCTTCTGACTTGTCTTATTTCTTTCTCACCATTCCTTATTTGATAAAAAGGGTCTTGTGTGGTGGAGTAGTAATCTTACTATGCCCTATATAAAAAAATAAATGTTGTTTATGTGCATTATAAACTTTGATGTTTTTGTTCGTAAGAACGATTCATGCATCATGAATAATTCACTCATTACTTCCTTCACCTCTTAGTCTGGAGTTGAGTAGTGAGTCCGGGTTTGAGGAATGTAATCCATCATAGCTGCTCTTTAGACTTTGATCAAGTGGTCTTACTTGGATTAAATTGGTTTCCTACAAGTATGGCTCGTGCCAAGATGACGCCTGTAAGTCCACTTTGGACCCAAAGGAGTTCCTCGTCACCAACTTGCCCCTAGAAACGATGGTGCTAGCGAGAGTGATTCTAGGCCACGATCCCCAAGCAGAGAGATACAAAGAATTTCTATAGAATTAGCACAAGCTACTAGAGATAGGACTTTGGATGCTATCTGAGTAGGAGAATTACAGGATCAATTGAGGCGTCTCACCACCGCACACAAGAACTCATGCAAAAGTATATTAGTTAAATGCGGTGGAGGGACGAAATGAGGCTTAGCGGAGGGAAAATGTAGCTAGAGCTAGAACTCATGAGCTAGAGTTCTATGTAGAAGATTTAGAAGAACATAATACCTATCTACATGAGGAAGTGCATAGGCTTAGCAATCTACTAAACCCGAATCATGAGCCTCAAGCTGATGCCATGGACCCAGGTGTCATCCTTGCCAATGATAGCAAATCAGAAGAGGAAGAAGAAGAAGATCCTGAAGAATTAGTAATGATCAATGAAAGTGATGATGAAGGCAGAAATAATTCCGGAATGGATACCGAGCCTGAAGTTTGAAGTAATCACAGAAAAGGGTAGAGTTGTATAATAGTTAATTATGGTTAGGCTATGTATCTTGTTTGGTACTTATAGGGTCTAGTGTTTATAGTAGTAAACCCTATGTAATGTGTCTGAAGTAAGCTTTTGTGCGATCCAATAAAGGCTTGTGAATAAAGTTTGGTTTGTTATGAGCAGATCTCGTAAATGACGCGAGGATCGCATATTCACAGTACTTCACAAGATGATGATGATATCCCCAACCCGCCACCAATGCCGAAACCAATCTGGGTGATGCTATCATTTGCATTAGTCAATGTGATTTGTGGAAAATTCTCGTTTGCTTCATGAGATGGCTCAAAGTAATCAGAATCAGATGCATGGAAACCGTGGTCGCAATCATAACAGGCATGAGGCTACCTATGTGGATTTCACGGATACAAAACCCCGGTGTTTACCAAAGGCGGATGAACCCTTTGGAGGCCGATGATGGCGGCTTATGACCATGGAGCGAAATTTGATCTTATTCAACGCACGAGTTTGTAAACCGGTGTTTTTGCCTTGACAACTTAGAGGTGCAATTGGTGCTTGGTATGCAAATCGATGGCCATGCAACCCAGAGTGCCCGTTAACTTGGACAGAAATTCGACTGCTTTGAGCCCATTATATCCGGAAGGAGTGATGGCTATGAAGTGGATGAATTCGTTGCTTTGAGGCAAGGGGATCAAGCGGTTATGCGGTATGTGGGAAGATTCAATCATCTATCGCAGTATGCATCCGAACATGTCAATACGGATGCCAAGAAAAAGAAATGGTTCATGAGAGGTCTGAGTACCAAACTGCAGACAATGATGACAGCCTGTACCAATATCACTTATCATGAGGCAGTAAATATTGCAATTGCTTCAGAGGCAAAGTATCGGCAGCATAAGGAGCTTAAGGAGAAAAAGAATGTGCCGTCTGGACCTTTTGGTGGAAACCAAAAGAAGAGAGTGATTTATCATCCAAGTAAACCATTATCGTCCTCCTTATCATCCGCCGTGAGTTCCAAGCGGGCAGCAGATCAAATGTCCCATCTCTGCTATAACCTATCCGAACTCACAGTCAACCAATGCTCCTGGTGGCAATGCTCCAACGTCACAGGGTCACAACTATCCGTGTTACAATTGTGGAAGGACTGGTCATTTCTCTAGGGAATGTCCATACCCTAGGCAGGCTAATCAAAATTATCAGAAGGCCCCTGCCAATCAACAACAGGGTCAGGCACCAAACAAGAACCACAATCAGAATGCTCAGAAGGGCAAAGATGAGAGGAAGACAGGACGGGTGTTCTATATTCAAGCTGGAGAAATTCCAGAGGGGGAGCCAGTGATGATGGGTATGTTTCCTGTTGCCAATCACCCTGCAGTTATACTTTTTGATTCTGGCGCATCGCATTCATTCATCAATAGAACATTTGTCGTGAAACATGAAATTTCAATTGAGGCAACAAAGGAAAGTTTCTTTATACAATCGCCCGGGGGACGTCTGTGTACTAAGGAAATGGTATACCAGGTACCCGTAAACCTGGGTGGGCATATTTTTCCCACTACCATGATTATCCTTAAGGATCAGGATATAGATGTAATCTTGGGAATGAATTGGATGTATCAGCATAAGGCTATTATAGATGCTTTGAATAGGACTTTAAGAGTAAGTTTGCCTGATAGTAATTCTCAACTTCTCATCCAACTTCCAACCTTAAGAAGATCAGTGGGCCGAGTTTGTGCAACTGCCGTCAAAGAGATTAGAGATATCCCGGTAGTACGTGAATTTCCTGATGTGTTTCCTGAAGATTTACCCGGTCTACCACCTGATAGGGATGTACAGTTTAACATAGAGTTACAACCTGGAACAGCTCTGATTTCTCGGAGAGCCTATAGAATGCCACCTAAGGAATTGGCCGAGTTGAAGGCTCAGTTACAAGAATTAATTGAGAAGGGGTTTATCCAACCTAGTTCCTCACCTTGGGGATGTCCGGCAATTTTTGTGAAAAAGAAAGATGAGACCCTGAGGTTATGTGTTGACTATCGTCCGTTGAATGAAGTGACCATCAAGAATAAGTATCTATTACCTCGGATAGATTTGCTTTTTGATCAGTTGGCCGGAGCCAAAGTTTTCTCCAAGATAGATTTGAGATCAGGGTATCATCAAATCAAGATAAAGCCTAAAGATATTCCCAAAACGGCATTTACCACGAGATACGGATTATATGAATACTTGGTGATGTCTTTTGGTTTGACCAATGCTCCAGCTCATTTCATGTATTTGATGAACTCAGTATTCATGCCTGAGCTAGACAAGTTTGTAGTGGTATTTATAGATGATATACTAGTATATTCCAAGAATAAGAAAGAACATGCGGAACACCTCAGAATTGTTCTGACTCGTTTGAGAGAACATCAATTGTATGCTAAGTTCAACAAGTGTGATTTTTGGCTTAAGGAAGTGCAATTTCTTGGACATGTCTTGTCAGCTGAAGGAGTTGCAGTTGATCCCAACAAAGTGAGGGATGTGCTTGATTGGAAATCGCCAACCACAGTTCAACAAGTTCGGAGTTTTTACGGGATTGGCGGGGGTATTACCGTCGGTTTATTCTAGATTTTCTAAAGTATCAAAGTCCATAACTGAATTGTTGAAGAACCAAGTCAAGTTTGTCCGGTCATCAGATTGTGAAGAGGCTTTCCGGACTTTAAAAGGTTGTTGACTACTACACCAAAGTGTTAGCTCAACTTTGATATCGAGAAGCCATTTGATGTTTCTTGTGATGCTTGGTGTATTGGTATTGGATGTGTGTTGATGCAAGAAGGCGAGTCATTGCCTATGCGTCCGAGCAACTTAAGCAACATGAAGAACACTATCCTACTCATGATTTGGAGTTAGCGGTTTGTGGTTCATGCTCTAAAGATTTGGCGGCATTACCGCTTGGTAATACGTGCCATATGTATCTGAGACCACAAGAGCTTAAAGTATATCTTTACTCGATCGAGTTGAACATGCGACAAAGAAGATGGTTAGAACTGATTAAGGATTATGATTTGGAAGTACATTATCACCCCGGTAAAGCAAATGTAGTTGCGTATGCTCTCGATCATAAAAGTTATTATAATTGTCTAGCGTTGAAAACAATGGGTTTGACTTTATGTCAAGAAATGGAAAAGTTGAATATAGAAGTAATTCAACAAGGAAGTTTGACCAACATAATTGTAGAAGCCACTATTCGAGATCAAGTTATTCTTTGCTCGAGAAGGAAAACAAGGGTATAGCCCATATCAAGGAAAGAGTCGAGAATGGAAAAGCGAGAATGCTTCAAAGATAGATGATAAAGATGTGTTGTGGTTCAAGGATCGCTTTGGTGGTACCAAAGGTTCCGAGTTGCGACAATCAATTCTAGAGGAGGCACATGCTACTAGGTTATCTATCCATCCGGAAGTAACAAGATGTACCATGACTTGAAGCAAAGATTCGGTGGACTAAAATGAAAATAGAGATTGCTAGATATATAACAAAGTGTGATACTTGTCAAAAGGTGAAAGCTATACATTTGAGGTCTTGGTGAATTACAACCATTGCCTATTCCATCTTGGAAGTGGGAGGACATAAGTATGGATTTTATTGTTGGTCTACCCAAGACATCAAAGGGATTTGACTCAAGTATGGGTTATTGTAGATCGACTCACTAAGTCAAAGACATTTTCTTCCGATTAAGACAATATATCCTACGATCCAATATGCCAAAATGTACTTAGCAAGAATCATGAGTTTGCATGGAGTACCCAAGACTATAGTGTCGATAGGAATTTACAGTTTGTCTCCGATTTTTGGAAACACTTACATGCTTCATTGGGTACTAAACTTCAGTATAGTACTGACTTATCATCCGCAGATCGATGGATGATCGAAAAGAGTCAATCAAGTGCTTGAAGATATGTTAAGGTGTTATGTCCTTAATTATTCCAACAAGTGGGACGAATGCTTACCTTTGACCGAGTTCTCATATAACAATAGTTATCAGGAAAGCATTAGAATGGCTCCATTTGAAGCACTCTATGGCCGTAGGTGCAGGACATCGCTGAGTTGGTCGGAGCCCGGAGAAAGAAGATTCTTTGGAGTTGACCTTGTGAAAGAAACGGAAGACAAGGTTAGGCAAATACAAAGTAATTTGAAAATAGCTCAGTCCCGCCAAAAGAGTTATGTGGATAGACGACGGAGACCATTGGTATTCAACAAAGGAGATTTTGTATATCTGAAAGTATCACCAATGAAGGGAGTTAACCGTTTTGGTGTTAAAGGAAAGTTGGCACCTCGATACATTGGACCATATCAAATTTTGGAGAGGTTTGGAAAAGTGGCATATCGCTTGAAATTACCAGAACATTTATCAGCTGTACATGATGTGTTCCATGTGTCTCAGTTAAAGAAGTGTCTCCGAGTGCCTGAGCGGAATGTTGAAGTTGAAGGAGTGGAACTTGAACCAGATCTGACTTATTCAGAATATCCTATCCGAGTGTTGGATCAGAAAGATCGTGTTACTCGGAGGAGAACAATAAAGTTCTACAAGATACAATGGAATCAACATTCAGAAGAAGAAGCTACCTGGGAATAAGAAGATTACTTGTTAGAAAAGTTTCCAGAGTTTCTAGCGTCAATATAGAATAGAATAATGTTAGTTGAGCTCGGTTACTACAAATTGTGTTTGGTAAAAGAACCTCAGTTGTTTTATGGAAAAGTTCTGGATGTTTTTGGATTGACACATTTCCTTTTCCATTCTTACTCTATGGCTTTGAATCTCGGGGCGAGATTTCTTTTAGGGGGAAGGATTGTAACACCTCAGGTGTTTAAAATACTAAAACCTGACATGTCATCATATGCATTGCAAAGCATTTGGCATTTGGTGAAAACTTTGAGATGCATACACTAAAACAAGTTTATATTCATGTGGTATGTGTTGAATTGTATTGTTTGATTTAAATTCAAAGTTTGTTTGGATTTTGAATTTTTCGAGAAAACCCCGCTTTTCAGCATTTAAATCCTACCCTGAAAATCCATTTCAAAATCTAGACCGAATTAGGAGATGGTTATAGAAGCAAATTTGTAGAACTTTCGATTTTGAACAACTTTTGTTTTTGGAGATTTTTGAGTTGTTATGAAAATTTGAGAGTAATTTGTGAATTTTGGCGTCTGGCAATTTTGTAATTTCTGTGAACAGTGTTCACCGCCTAAGCTACATTGCCGTCGGACCTTCTTCGGTGTTCCAGGCGCGTCGTGGCCATCCTTGATGTCGCGCTGGCATGGAAACGGCTCTGTCGTGGCTTCCTTGAGCTTCTGCGCCGCGCTATAAGTACCAAGACGTCGTCATCGTCGTTTTTCTTCTTCCTTTGTTTTCACCACCGCCGTTGTCATCGCTCCAACAAGCTCGCATCATCTCCCCAGCGCTGTTGCCATCTCGGTAAAGGCTGTCCTAGTTCCATCTTTGTCTTGCGAATCCAGCCAGCTAGCATTGGTCGCCTGCAATTGCCAAGAACTCGCTGTCCACGTTTTTCTTCCTCGAGGTCAGCAACTTCACCGCTGCGGGCGTGTCATCGTGGCCAGAGTCCTTCGGTGAGCCGTTGTCTGTAATCAGTGTACTTACGGTTTCGTTTTGATGCTGTAGTCCTTAGTCAGTTGTTGTTTACTCATTTTGATCACTGCAGTCGCCGGTTCTCCCTCACCGACGATCTTTGCTCCGCATAGTTTACCGTAGTGGTCGGATAGTTTACCATAGTGGTCGGATAGTTTACCGTAGTGGTCGGATAGTTTACCATAGTGGTCGGGTCGAATAGTTTACCATAGTGGTCGGATAGTTTACCGTAGTGGTCGGATAGTTTAGCATAGTGGTCGGATAGTTTACCGTAGTGGTCGGATAGTTCACCATAGTGGTCGGATAGTTTAGCATAGTGGTCGGATAGTTTACCGTAGTGGTCGGATAGTTCACCATAGTGGTCGGATAGTTCACCATAGTGGTCGGATAGTTTACCGTAGTGGTCGGATAGTTCACCATAGTGGTCGGAGAGTTCACCAAGGTGATCGGTGCTGGTGTGGTCACATCAGTTACGAATATGGTTTGGTTAGTTTGGTTTGTAACTGTACTGCGAAGGAAAATTGTATCCAATTTATTAATTTTTGCATCCATCATCGAGCATCATGTTTCATATTCCGCATCATGTTAAACATGGCAATGTTACTACGTGTAGTAAACGAAGGTGAACACGTGGTAGTTAATCAAGTTGCGGAGGAGGTTGATCTGTCTGTTGAGGTCGGATCGAAGACTTGTGAAGCGTCGCAAGAGCCGGACTTTTCCGTCAACGAAGGCAAGCCCCGGATGCATACAACCCTACCTTGTGTTTTACAAATTAATTTCGCTTTTGCTTTCCGTTACTGCATTAAGTGATTAAGAGTTAAGTAAGAGCCTAATTGGTGCATTACCACCCTTGTTATTCCATATTTACCATATTACCAGTTTTGAACTCGTATATGCCTAGTTTTGCTTAGCTATGCGTAGAACGATGAAAGTCGGGTGACTACCTGCCACCTGCAAGTTTTAAATGGAACATTGGTTAATTATGTTAGCATGTGATATGGGAATGTGGAGTAATAAATCTAGACCGGGCGGACTCGGTGTGTGTGAGCCACAAGACATGGAGGTCTTGTGAGCGGGATCTTTCCGCCTGTGTCGATTAAGGCACGTCCGTTGTTGAATTGCATGAGGTGAGAATTTGTAGTACTAACCACATACTCCGGTAAGCCTGATCTTGGCAATTCTATGACGAGAATGGCTACTCGCGCACTGGGAGTGGAGAGATGGCGGGAATAGCGTGTACCCACGTGGCAATGGGTTGGAATGGTGGAGTCATTTGTATTCTCGGGGTGGCGCGGACCCGTTCTTGTTTTAGAGGATCCGAGAATAGGTTGGTATATGTAGGTCGGGGACCGCATATGTTGTGTGGTCTGGAATCCCCATTTGGGTTTATAATCGGTTCAATCGTCGTTGCTCCTCGAGTTATGGAGACTCAACTCACTTTGCTCATCATCGTAGTAATTAATAATGGAACTTGAGAATGGTTGATGAAGGTGTTGGATATGAAATTTCATGATCTCATTACGGATCGTGTCATCTTTGTATATGATTGTATGAAGTTTAAACTGTTGAAATAAAGAATTTTGTCAAAGAGCTTTTACATAAAATAACTTTGATTATTGCTAAAACCATACCTTGAATCCTCGAGCTGCATTCACGAAAGTTATCAGTTCTTATTTGGTTAAGTCTTGTTGAGTACTTTTTGTACTCAAGGTTCGTTGACCCTTGTTGTGTGAGCCTCATGAGCAGATCTGTTTTGGATCGTCTTTGCATGTGATTGTACCTTGTGATGGCGTTGAGAAGTAATTCAGTGTGGCCTTAAGGAGGCAGCCTCATCATTGTGTGTTTTGTATTATATTATAATGCCGCTCCACTACTTTGGTTTGTATTAATATCAAACTTAGTTGTATGGTTTGAAACAAATGGTTTGTAAACTATGTTATTGTAAGTCTTCCGCTACTTTTACTCTGATGTATTTATTTGAATAAACTGTTGTAATACTGCAATGACTCTGTAATGTGATCCTGTTCGGAAATCGTGGATGATTCGGGGTTCCCCGAGGACACCCGACATACTTCTTAAGTTACCAGGAACATATGCATTGTTGTCAAAGGTCTTTGGACAGTGACAAATGTATGTGGGTCCTATAATTTAGGAGGTTCTGCCACAGGCGCTGGCCGCTGCTTAGCTTCAGTTTGGTGAGGCGATGAACGTCCAGGTGGTGGAGCAAGGTTTTCCACCAGGATCGGATGATAATGAGATCGACGATCTCATCGAGAGCCTTCGGCCAGCCACCAATGGCATCTTAGTGAAGCTGAACGTTGAGCAGATCTTGCACGCCTACCTCAACCCTTGATCTGTGGGATGTATCAGTAGTTAGAACTAGTATGAAGTCATGTCAATCATCTGTAGTTAGAACTAGTATGTCTTGGTAGTAGTTGGATGACATTGAGTAGTGGGATGGCACTGCAATCCTCTTATTTGCATGCATTAGATAAAATTTGTTGAACTTGCAAGAATCATGGCAGCGACAAGTTCATACGAGCAAGTCTCATTTTTCCTCATTTTCCTGTGATGCTTGTTACTGTGTCATTTACAATTTTAAGTTTGGGCCCTATTTTTAAATCTGGGTCGGCGCGTAGGATTGTCCGGCCACTGTGAAACAACAAGGGCAGGGATGACATGAACATTTCTGCTGTCCATGTGTACATGCGATGAAGGTTCTTGTTGAATATTATTAGATTAATTACGAAATATCTCTCTTGAATCTTGCAAAATGTATTTTCATTGTTTATGATATTAAATAAATATCATTAGATTAATTACGAAATATCTTTGTTGAACTTGCAAGAACCTTGCAGCGAAGAGCAAGTGTCTCCTCAGTCTAATGCAGAGCAAAGGAGCCACTGATACAAACAAGTATGGACAAATAACACAACTAATTGGCTAATTATTAGAAACTCTTTCAGATGCTCTAAGCACCCAATCTTGAAGGACGCGCACCTCGCGAACTTGAAGCACCCCCAATCGAGTATGGAGCCCCTGAACAAGAGAGAACCAGATGACTATAGATCTTCTATTAACACAAGGTCTGCAAGAAGATCTGCAATCATCTAGGTCAAGCTCCTGTTCAACGGCAGCACCTCGCAAAGGATGGAGAAGGAGCACCTCGCAAAACTTGGACCAGCACCTCTAGGCGATGAAGAAAGATGATTGTCTCATGAGTGTGTGGATTTAAGAGTGTGTGGATTAAGCCCAAGAGGTGTATCCAGACCTCGGTTAAATAGGCCTGCCTAAGATGGAGAAGTATAAGTAATGGTGATGCAAGTAGTAGTTGGGAATTAACTCACTCTGACTTTACCGCTGATAGACCAAATCTAACCGAGCTGGACACATCTCACTCTTCACTCTTCAGTCTGCCCCTCGACTGCTATGACAGCTTGGATTAGAATCAAATAAGTACAAAAAAGACCTATCACAACTGCACCAGGCATTCAAGTCTCAAGCGTGTCAGAAGCTCTTTTTCTCGATTCACTTCTTGTATCCAGCTTTCCTGTCGCATTCGCTTCACTCTAATATTTTACTACGCTCATAAGAAAGTTCGATGCGGCATATTTCATCTCGTCGAACACAATACAATACACAGCTGAGTAAAACTATTGCCTACGAAGTGGCTTTCATCTGTATTGAACCCAACTCAAAGATTTGAACTTTTCCCCCGACCACATCCTCTAGTATATTCAACGAAATGACGTTTACCTATTTCTTATAAATCATTTGCTCGCCTGATAGTCCAAGCAGCGTAAATTTGAATGGGCTGGACATTTAACTAGTTTTAATTTTATTTGTTTCCTTTAGGGATTCAACGAATGTATTCGTACGAAACAGGTTTCCCTATATAACGTGAGATGTGTCTGGCCCGATCAAATTTACGGTGCTTGGACTTTCTTGCATGTGCTGTAAAATTTGAATAGCTATGTGGCTCCACCATTAGGCATTACATTGACGTGAGACTTGATCGAATGAATTTCGTTATACATGTTTACCATACTATAGATCAGAAAGGGTACCAGAAAGAAACATGTAGGCAAAACCAACCAATAGGGGCTAGAAATCGGCTACCAATTGACCAAAGGACCTGATCTACACCATGGTTAACAGAGTTTAACCCACCTAATACAAAGTTCAACAAAAGTAAACACAGACATACAAATCAGACTTCACAAATCAAAACCTCTGTACATTTGAACATGTCTGACATAAAATGCAAGGGAGGATATATAAGAAAGAGTAACAACATAAGGAAAGAGTAACATGTACTCCATCCGTACTCCCAACATAAGGAAAATATATCAAATGCAACATGAGATACATCAAATAGAACTTTATTTACTCCTATATTCGTAGTCGGTATCACTGTCCTCATCCTCGTCCTCGTCCTCGTCCTCATCGTTGGTATCAACGTCGTCATCCTCCTCCTCTATAGCCATGAGGCCCTTCTGCTCACCAGCGGTGATGCGGTTGGCCACCTGCTCAACATCGGCACGAACTAGGTTGCGCCAGTGCTTCTTGGTGTTGTGGGCGGTGCTAATTCCCTGTGTCGCGACACTAGTGTCGAAGCCATCTATCCGGCTCCGGTAGAAGGCGAGGATGTACTCCGCGTTGTCCGCGTGATTCTTGTTCAGGTAGGCTGGTAGTTCTTCCAGGACATCGGTGAGTTGGTAAAAATGAAGACGTAACAGCTCAACTTTTCCCCACGAGGCAAGTTGAGGGTGCCCATCCTAGTGTTCTGTAGCACATGCCTGATCTACAAGAAAGCCTTACTCATGATGCCAATGGCCCAATTGTCTCTATCCCCAAAGGGATTCACCGGAGCTTCATCTTGACTCACCACGGGCATGGCATCATCCTCCTTCACCGTAGGCACGGCATCATCCCCCTCCCGTGCGCGCTTCATAGAAGGCTCACCCTTCACCATGGCGGTGGCTAAGAGTGAAGTAGGTTTGGAGAAGGCAACCACACGTTCCTGGCGATTTTAGATCTGCAGTGGGAATGGGAGGGCTCGGGGAAGAAAGGAAAACAAGCGGAGTTGCAGAAGAGATCGTAGCTGTTAATATATCACTACTACAGAGGAGCCATTGGTGTTTTTTGGGAACAAAGAGGAGCCATTGGTGTTGAAATGTTACTGCACACGCAAGAAAGTCCGACCTCTGTACGTTTGAATGCGTCTGACACACTGCACAGACATTAGCTTACATTACAAACAAGTTAAAGGTGCTGCAAAATAATGACAGCATCCATCCAAGAGGAAATTAACATGTTCATAGTCAATCAAACAACATTGATCCATTTAAACATGTTATGACAGAGAGATACATCAAATGCAGCTTTATTTACTACTTTGCTAATGACTCCAACTCCGAGAACAAGGGAACATAGGGAAGATAGTAAGGTCTGCCGATGATTTCTGGCAGGATGTCACGTCTACCATACGGATGCTAATGTGTAGGGATGACATGAACTTTTCTATTGTCCATGTTATATGCGATGATAGCTCTTTCCACCCCAACCCCAACAAAGAAAACCAAATTCCATTCTGGTGAACTATAACCCCTATGTAGAACAACTCAAAATCAAAGTAACCCATTTGTTTCTTAGTCTTTCCAAACAACTTATGCAGGCTAATAGTATGCTTCAATGTCCATTTATTATTAGTACCATAGTCTTCAAGGATCCAGATCGAAAGCTCGAACATATTGTGACCACCAATAGTACATTGACACAAGTGACCCTGAGCTTGATGGATGGAGCATGAAAAAACACGTGGCTAGTTAGGAATTTTCCTCCATGCCTTTCCCTCCATATCTACAGCAAGTATACGATGGTAACCCTCACATAACCCAATATAGTATAGACAACTGTTAAGAAACACAATTGCTGATTTTGACAATGTCCACTCAGCTTCATCACCCCATTTAGATTCGTTAAAGATCTATGCTATAGTTTTAGATGAGTAGATGTCCACACCCATGCACTGACCATCCTCCTCCATATATTCAAACACATGGAAGTGTGAGGGGCTATTGGATCGAACCCCAATTGAGCCTCACCATCAGAATGGATTCTAGGCGGTAGTACCTTCAACTCTTGGGTTGCTAGATTGCAGATGACATAGCGGTATCCATCAGTCCCATGGCACCAGCATAGGATGAGGTAGTTGCAGCAATCTGAGATAGCTACATTATTCATGGAGAAGGGCAAGAAGGACAAGGAGGGGTAAACAACGATGATGCTGGCGAAGTTTCTTTGATGTAGATTCCATCGTAGAAGAAGCCGGCCATAGTCTGGGGCTTCAACTTATGGTTGTCCAAAATGAGGCATCTCCAGGAGCAACAGACATATTTGTAGCAGAACAAGGAGCGGGTAAGGAGGCGGCGAAGGATATAATCAAAGACATCATCCATGAGGCTACCCAGTGCATTCCTCTTGCTGGGGGCCTCCTCCATTTTGTCATGTGCATGTAGCAGGATGAGAGCTTGCTCAGTAATGAGATCACTAAGGAGGAAAATAATCCAACAAAGATCCATCAGTTAAGTCCACAACTCATACCAAAGTGCAACTTTAACAACCATTAACAATTTTCATGGTACAACCTCATCTAAACTTAGAGTAGCACCACATAGATGTGTATATAACTCAAACTAGAGTAGCCGTTAATGGAGCTATAAACATTACAATTCCAGCTAAATCAAGTCTAACCATCACACTTACAATCAGTACATGAGCTTAGAGCTTCTTCCATAAGAGACAGACAAAGATTAAGAGGACTATAATTACAATAGTTTTGAAGGACAAAGAGGGTGGACCAGTTGTTGGGTTTTGAATATACAAGTCATCATCATGAGCTAAGGCTAGATTTGAGTTGGTTCTTGACTTGAAGGCAGCAATTCCTTCTTCATAGGAGTTGTACTTTTTATAACAAGCACCACAAAACCTATGAACTTGTCTATGGCAGTCAAGCCAGTTGTAGTAAACTCCTAGCTCATGGCCATCGAGATGACTCATCTCAAATCTACACAACCCGAATAGGCTGCCTCGGTTTTCACAAGTAGAATGTTAGTGAACAAGTGGTAGTGATCATCATTGGCATCAGTAGCAACATGTGCAGCTTAGACATTAATTAGTGGTCTCAGTCATGTGAATGATGGACACAAAGCATTGATTTGCTTTTGAAGCCTTCATCTTGTTTGGGACCAAATGGATAACTTGGTTGTCAACAAGGAGAAGACACAGAAAGCAAACATATGAGCTACATCCAAATACATCCAACAGCCATGTAGACATCATTGGCACAGAAATATAGCCTCAAATATGTTACAAGTTCAAAATACCATAAGGACTCACTGGTGGCACTAGAGCATACGAAACAAAAATGTAGAATCAAGCAAGCACTAGACAGAAAAAATAGTTTAAGGCAGAAGCGAAGGGCCTGTTTGTTTGCCTAGAAAGATCTGCAAGTGACACATGCTGGTAGAAAACCAACCAGTGCCACCTCCTAGTTCTTCTCATCATCATTGACCTAACCAGATCTAAAATGCTATAATGTTTCTTGTATACCTCATGTTCAAGCAAGGACCAAAATAGTGAAGCGAATATGAAAAGGCGAGAAAAGAGACCTGCGGATTGGATCTATCGCCTCTACCGTGGCACACAATGACACGAACGCCAATGCCACCGTGCTACACCGGGAACACCTGCCACCTAGCCTCCAAAAGGAAACATGAGCCGCCACAGCACACTAGGGATCCTCCGTTGCCACCGTCGGTGCCACCGTCGCAAGTCCAATGGGTATAGATTTGTTTCCACTTACAGGGGATAGGGATATATCCAACATATAAGTCAACCTATCCACAAAGAAAACATATACTACTCCAAAGACATGCCAATACAACCAGACATCTAGCGCAATGTTGAAGATGGTCTATTCCTTGCTCTGGGTCCCGGGTTCAACTCCTAGGTCTCATGGTTTTTTGAGTTTGAATTTATTAAACCCCGGTGGCAACAAGTGACACGCAAGCCATAGGGTCCCACAGGTTGGATGAAGATAGAGAAAGGTCCCACAGGCACACATGACACGTAAGCCATCGGGTCCCAAAGGTTGGTTGGTCCCACAGGTACATGTGATACGCAAAATGTCAGGCCCCACAGGTTGGATGGAGATGGAGAAAGGTGTCATCGGGTCATACAAGTCGAATGGAGAAGGGTCCACAAGCATAAGTGACATGCAAGTCATCGGGTCCCATAGTCGGATGGCATGAAGAAAGGCCCCACAAGTTCAGGTCCCACAGGTACACGTCGTATGGAGAAAGGATCGAGTGGAGACTTTTAGGACGAACTGCAAGTGTCACGGATGAGTAACTACAGCTCCCATAGGTACACATCAGATGGAGATGGTACCGTATGGAGATCTATGACAAAGCGCCGTCGTTACAGATCGAATATTGTTCGTCATAGATCAGTAATTAATTCAACGACGAAGCCTGTTCGTCACAGCTATGAATAAGATCGTCACAGACGAACAGGAACAGTCGCGCGAGTGATCTGTGATGAAATCCTATGTTGTTCTATGATGTTTTTTTTGTGATGATACCCAATTTCATCATAGATAAGGGGGGTTCGAGGTTCATCACGGTGATCTATGACGAAACCAAAACTTTCACCATAAAAAGTGATTTTTTATGATGGTTTCGAATTCGTCATTAAAATTTTTGTCATAGAAGTGGATATTCCTAGTAGTGTATATAGCAAGTACACGTGGAAAGCATCTCCAATGGAAGCAACCACCAGCGTGGATGCCCCCTTGCCATGCACGCCAAAGCAGTTCTATGACGGTAAGTTTTCGTCATAGATCTATTCAATTCTATGACGAATTTCTAGAATCGTTAAAGAATTGCAAGAATTACACGACTTCTATGACTAATTGTTTTTCATCATAAATTCATCATAAAACTAAAATTATGATGAATTTGGCTCCTTCAATGATGAAAATTATTCGTCATAGAAGTGGATATTTCTAGTAGTGTGAAACATTTGGAAAAATAGCTCTAATTGTAGTGCTCTCACATAACTTCACGCATGGGTGTAAGATGACTGGTTAGCCTAGAGGGGGTGAATAGGCCTGTTAAAACAAAACTTAAACTTTTTGTCAAATTCAACCCGTGGCACTACCCCTCTAGGCCCACGGCACTGCCACAACTTGAACTTCAAGGCACAATTCAAAATCTGTGAATGAAAACTTAGATCGGAGAAATTACTGAGCTTCTGCATGTATATGGATCACAGATCGATAGCTAGAAGTAGTAGGCACACCACACACAAGTAGATTAGCCACAAACCCTAGAAATCATCTTAACAACAATATGAAATGCAAGTGAAGTAAATCAGCACAAGGTGACACAAAGATTTATCCCGTGGTTCAGCTCACCACCAAGGCTTGCCTAAGTCCACGTTGTTGAGGTTAGCCACTAAGGCTAGGGCTTTGCAACCCTTTCTCGATCTCAAGTCAAGAGAGTTAACTCTTGAGATGAGGGGTGAGTTTACTAGCTTCAAGAGATGGTTACAAACCTCCCCGGACTGCCACACAAGTTGGCAAGCTCCACGGGCGACACTCTAGCTGGCTACGAGCTAAGCTCCAAGAGTAACAAACACAATCCTCTAGCTAAAATATGAACCAAGTGCTCTTAGGCTTTGGAAATGAGTGGATCTACTCTCTAATCAAGTTTGGCATCTTTTTCTCTCAAGGAATGATGGGAAATCACAAAGGGAAGTTTAGGAGCTCAAGGTCACCAATGGAGAAGAGAGAGAAAGAGCCAAGAGCTATTTTGGTCAGGCAGAATGGCTGGAGGTCAAAGAAGACCATTATGAGGGAAGGGGTGAGGTATAAATACCTCCCTGGCCCCAATGGTCAGATAAGCCATGGCATTGCGGCAGTGCCGCGCTGCGGCACAATCACGCTTTAGGTGTGGCACTACCGCACCAAGCCAGACAGCAAGGGATAGAACTAGGTTGAGCTGGCTGTCTTGGCTGAGCAAACTGAGAATGTAAGAGTATAAGATTGAGCACTTGGTAGCACATGTTAGCTTAAGTATTATGTCCCAATTTATAGTATGGCATTTCCTATACTCAAATTCGAAATAAAAAAGAATTTAAACCTTCTTTGAGTTTGAAGCCGTCAATATTTATAATTGGGGCTCCTATGTTTTGTCTAACATCCTCGACTGTAGATTCCCTGCTTGTCATCTTGATAAATCTCATTAGTCCTCTAATTGCGTGGTCATTATCACCAAAACCCACAATTAGGGCTTGATTGCACTTTCAATCTCCCCCCTTTTAGTCATTAATGACAACCCAATTAGAGCTTACAAGATATAAAATAAGAACTGAGATTTTTTGAGCCATGGGTGTAGAGCTTCCCCCCTAAATGTGTGAATAGAGAATTGAATTTTCAAATTGGCATGAGAAGCCAAGATTCACATTTTAGTGAAAGTGATGGGGCTCCTCCTACATCCATGCTCCTATGGGGTGCTGCACACTGTGTCAAGTATATAAATGTGATGTGAATAATAGTTCATGCATAACAAGGATTGCTATGACAGCTGGGTACGGCACTGCCGCTGCTTAGCTGTAGCACTGCCGCAGAGCGACACTGCCGGGCTAGGGGTGCGGCACTGCCGCACTTGCTGCAATAGCACAGGTTAAATCAAGCACCACACAGCAGATAACACACATATATAAAAGAGCAGCCTAGCACAAATATATGACAAGCTACAACACAGATCAATACATGTCTATATCCCATACATAAAGAGTACTTAGGTAGCATTATTATACAAATAGAGTTTTGAGCGACTCTCAAACTCTCACCTAACGAAGACTACCTCTCGATGGATAGAACATGAAGCACATGCTGCTTCAAACTCCATGGCATCGAAAAGAAGTTGACCCCTCTAATTTTCTCCCTCTTTGGGATAAAGAACCAAAAAGAGAAGAAAAAGAAGAAAGATCAACTAAGTTACTCCTCATCTTCTTGGATGTCCTCCCAATCGACATCATCTCCACCAGCAGCCCTACCACTGCCTGCAGCAATACCATCACCACCATCATCGTCGTCGTTGTCGTCAGAGGACACCATCACCCTCCCTTGGTGATGGGTTGTCATAGTGTGGTGAGTGCATCTAGTGATCCTCAAAGACTCCAAGGTTGATCCCAAAGTCGTCTGAAGGTCAAACTCCAGCTGCTCCTGTTGCTCCTCCTCATCCTCTGAATCTATGTCAGAAAGGCTAGGGAGGTTATCAAACCTCGGCGGTGACTGAGCTAGAGGAAGGGGTGGCAGCCTTACATGCTCTCTAGCCTCTTGGTTGGCTTCATGGTTCTCCAACCGGTCCTCATAGGTGGTCCTCGCTATATAGGTGCAAGTGGTAAAAATGGCCTTGATCCATTTTCCAAACTTCTCCATCTTCTTGCCCTTGCGAGACCTAGAGCGGGAGGACTTGGGCACATCCTCAACTGAAGGTGAGCGTCTCATGGACCTACTAGCACCTGAGCCTTGGGTCTTCTCAATCTTATAGACGGTGTGGAGACCAACTTTGACAAACTTGTGACCGGTGACCCTCTCAATCATGAACATGAGAAAAGGGGCATAGGGTAGCCCCTTCCTCCCATCATCCATGGCAATCCTCATCTCACACCACATAAAACATGGAACATTGAACTTGTCACCTACAGGAGCAAACTGAGCAAGCACATTTCTCACATATCCATTAAGATCTGAAGCTGCTCCATCCTTGGGATTGATAGTGTGCCTGATCAAGTTGTTCAAGATGTAGTAGTAGCTTTGCAAGCCACTAACTCAGCCATCTGCACCTCTCCTGTCTATCAATGTATAGGCAATATCTCTTATCTCAGCCCTAGGCTCATCATGAATGTAAGTGAAACCCCGCTCCTCCTCACTAAAACCAAGAATCCTACTGAAGGTCACAAAGTCAATGCGATAGTGTCGCCCCTCAATCATCCAATGTGTCTCATCTGCATAAATGTCATAGTAGAAGGTCACATGGAATTGGGCTAACACTTCTTCATTCTAATTGTATTGGAAACTCATGATGTCAGTGAGCCCAAAGTGCTCACAAGACTTGATCACCTTGTTGAATTCAGGGCCATCCTTCTCCTTGATCTCCTCCTAGTCAACATATTGCATTTTGACAATCTTGGACTTTCTGGAGTTGAAGATCACTGAGGCATATAAGTTGGAATGAAACTCATTCCAAAATATATAATCGACTCCCAAATCCTTTGGCTGCTCATATGGATTGTTCTCACGAGCTTCTTCCACCATTTTCTACTTTCCCGCATAGTTGAGCACAGAATGAGCATGGGTGTCAATGGGATACCTCATAGTCATCTCCTTAGGATGCTCAGTGATATAGTCAACATCAAACTCCTCTAGGTGAAGAGGAATAGCTAGACAAGCACCAGGAGGAATGGTGTAGCCAGCCCTCTCCAAATTCTCCTCCTCCTAGATCAACTAATCCCTCCTCCCCTGTCTCTTGTGCCTCCTCTAGCTGCTGCACTGCTACTGCCAGCTATGGTCCTGCCATGACCACGGCGAGGAGCTTGCTTGTCTCATGGCTCGGTCATCTTCCTCTTCCCCCTTCGGTCATCTTCACCTCCGAAAGCCATCTATACACAACGATAGAAAGATATAAGAAACTGCTTCAATGGGGAGTAAAAGTCAGCCTATAAAACAAGTTAAGTAATCAAGAGGAGTCAAAGTGCAAGCGAGGGAAGCAGTTGATATGGCACTGTCCCCTAACATGCGGCACTATCGTGCCTGGAAGAAGCACTGTCGCACCAGCTGTTTCACCAAGACTGCATTCTGCTTCTTCTTGTCTACTTAACTCATTTCATAATCT
The DNA here is from genome assembly GCA_904845875.1 of Miscanthus lutarioriparius. NCBI lineage: Eukaryota > Viridiplantae > Streptophyta > Magnoliopsida > Poales > Poaceae > Miscanthus > Miscanthus lutarioriparius. The sequence goes on from CAJGYO010000001.1 coordinate 115,529,180, forward strand.
AACTCTTAGCCCATAATACAATCTCAGCAAACACAGTTCTATAATTATATGGAGTTAGGCTAAGGATTTGAAAGATAGTATAGTGAGTGGAGTAGTTAAGATTTGGTGACTAAATCCAATCAATGTAGATAATCATGGATGAAATGATGCTGCAATTTGTGAACATTTCAGCTGTAGCCTACGACACTGCTATGCCCAACATGTGGCACTACCGCGAGGATAGATTTCACTCCATCAATGAGTCTCTATATTGATTCAACTTAACCATCAAATCTATTTCCAATCCATCCACACTATCACCAGAAGTCAAAATCCATAACCAAAAACACCTCCATTGCTTAGATCGGGATGGTTCTAGGGTTATACCTTGGATCACGTGGATTGAAGGGAAGAGAGGGGAAGTTGCACCACCCAAGAGCTGCAGCGGCGGCCGGTGAAGCATAGGAGTTCCGATGGCCGATGTGGCACCGCTAGGACGCGGCCAGAGGTCGCGACGACGGCGTAGGCGACGCAAGCACGAGAGAGGAGAGAGCACGGCGCGTCGGGGTGAATGGGAGAGGAAGAGGGGAGTTACTGTGGCCCAAGAGAAGGTAAAGGAAAGGAAATGAAGCCATAGTAAATGCAGTTGCAGCCCAAATGCCAGACAAATTAGAAAATGCGGCACTGCCGCGGCCAGCATGTGGCACTGCCATATAGCGTCATGGCCACAGTACCAGCGCGGTACTGCCCCACTCACAACAACAAGAGGTTTGGCTACAAACCAAATACATCTAAATATATAGGATATGAACATATGTCACCAGCATATTATGATCAACAACAGATAATCAATACAAACAATGATCAAAATACACTTGTTGCTTTTGATAAAACATTTTGAAGCACAAAATTTAAACCTTTGCAATTCTTTTGTCCTATACATGCTATTTGATCAAACAAAGGTGTGCTATGGTTCAAACCACATTACGAGAATCAAGTATATTTAGCTCACTATGCAAAGCATAAAACCTTAACTCATCGAGAGGCTTAGTGAAGATATTGGCTAGTTGCTTTTCGGTGCTCACATGGGGAATTTTGATATATCCTTTAGTTTTGTGGTCTCTCAAGAAATGATGTCAGGTGTCTATGTACTTAGTTCTTGAGTGGCTTACGGGGTTGTTTGCAAGCTTTATGGCACTTTAATTGTCACACAATAATAGGATTTTGGTAAAGCGACATCCGAAATCTTGAAGGGTTTGCCTCATCCAAAGTAGTTGAGCACAACATGCGCTGGCTGCAACATACTTGGCCTCGATGGTCGAAAGGGCTACACAATTTTGCTTCTTAGAACTCCAAAACACTAGGGACCGTCCAAGGAATTGACATGTCCCCAAAGTGCTTTTTCAATCTACTTTGCAACCGGCGTAATCAGAATTTGAATACCCAAGTAGATCAAACTTATAGCCCTTAGGATACCACAAACCAAGGTTAGGAGTGTGTACTAAATATCTCAAGATTCTCTTAACGGCCACTAAGTGACACTCTTTTGGTTTAGCTTGAAATCTAGCACACATGCACACACTAAGCATAATATCAGCCTAGATGCGCATAAATAAAATAGAGAGCCGATCATGGAGCGATATACCTTGATATCCATGGCTTTCCCTTCTTCACTGAGATCAAGATGTCTATTGGTTGGCATGGGAGTTATGATAGGCTTGGCATTCACCATGGCAAACTTCTTAAGCACATCATGGGCGTACTTCGTTTGGCTAATAAAAGTTCCATCCTTCAATTGCTTGATTTGAAATCCGAGGAAGAACTTCAATTTACCCATCATAGACATCTCAAATCTCTTGGTCATGATCCTACTAAATTCCTCACAAAAAGAGTGATTAGTACTACCAAATATTATGTCATCGACATATATTTGGCACACAAATATATCTTTGACAACTTTGTGAGTGAAAAGGGTAGGATCGGCTTTCCCTATTTCAAAGCCTTGTTTAAGCAAGAATTCTTAAGGCATTCATACCATGCTCTTGGTGCTTGCTTAAGCCCATAGAGTGCCTTTTGGAGTTTGTAGACATGGTTGGAGAACTTGGGATCTTCAAAGCCCGGTGGTTGGACAAGTTCTTGAATAGGGCCGTTGAGGAATGCACTCTTCACATCCATTTGATATTGCTTGAAGTTGTGATGAGCGGCATAAGCTAGAAGCATTCGGATTGCTTCAAGCCTTGCCACCAGTGCATATGTTTCTTCAAAGTCCAAGCCCTCTACTTGAGTGAATCCTTGAGTAACCAACCTTGCCTTGTTCTTTATCACCACTCTATTTTCATCTTGCTTGTTGCGGAAGACCCACTTGGTGCCAATCACGTTCGTCTTGGGTCTTTCCACCAATATCCAAACTTGATTTCTTTCGAAGTTGTTGAGCTCTTCTTGCATGGCCATCACCCAATCCGGGTCTCCAAGTGCTTGTTCTACCTTAAGATGCTACAAAGAGGAAACAAACGAGTAATATTGACAAAAATTTGCTAAGTGAGAATGAGTTGTTACCCCCTTTCGAAGACTCCCAAGAATATTATTAATGGGATGGTCTCGTTGTATCATTTGCCTTAGCCTTGGGTAATCAATGGGCTCTTGTTCCTCTTCTGGATCTTCATCTTCTTCTTGCTCAAAGATTGGTTGTAGGTTCTGTCCATGAGCTGGAGTCAAATCAGCTGCTGCTGATTGGGTAGGTGTGGCACTACCGCTCTCAGGCGTGGCACTATCGCGTGCAGGTGTTGCAGCAGGGGTCTACTGCTGTTCAACATTAGGTACGTCAGCGGAAATTGGTGCAGCAGCAACTTGGGGACCCTCCACTTCATTGGCTTCATCTTCTTGTGGTTTAATATCACGAATAGCCAATTGCTTGATTGCTTCACATGGTGATCCTCCTTTCCTACAACACTTGAATCAACTTGCTCTACTTGAGAGCCATTAGATTCATCAAATGTCATGTCTACCATGATCACAACTCTCCTGGAGGTTTTGTTGAAGACACGGTAGGCATGCTCATTTGATCTATAACCAAGAGGAAAACCTTCATCAACTTTAGGTGCAAACTTAGAGGTTTTGGGTTTCTTGTTAAGTATGAAACACTTACACCCAAACACTCTAAAGTAAGACACCTTAGGCTTGTTACCAGTTAGAAGCTCATATGAAGTTTTCTTCAACTTCTTGTGTAGGTAGAGATAGTTGATGGCATGGCAAGCGGTGTTGATGGCGTCGCAACAAAATAGATCCGGCGTCTTGTATTCATCTAACATTGTCCTTGCCATGTCGATGAGTGTTCGGTTCTTCCTCTCTACTACACCATTTTGTTGAGAGGTGTATGGAGTTGAGAACTCATGCTTGATGCCCTCTTCATCAAGAAACTTTTCAACAAGAGTGTTCTTGAATTCAGTCACATTGTCACTTCTCACTTTCTTGATTGGGAGACCAAACTCCTTTTGTGCTCTTCTAACAAATATCTTCACTTTCTTTGCAACTTGACACTTGTCATACAAAAAAATACCCAAGTGAAACGGGAATAATCATCAACAATAACAAGACCATATTTGTTACCCCCGAGACTTAGGTAGGTGACCGGTCCAAAGAGATCCATGCGAATTAACTCCAATGGTTGTTCAGTGGTCATAATGCTCTTTGGTGGGTGAGGTACGCCAACTTGCTTTCCAGCTTGACAAGCGCTGCAAATCCTATCTTTCTCAAAATGAACATTTGTAAGTCCAAGGATGTGTTCATCTTTTAGAAGTTTGGCCAAGTTCCTCATCCCAACATAGGCTAGTCGGCGATGCCAAAGCCAACCCATGCTAGATTTTGTCACTAAACAAGTCTCAAGCTTAGCTTTACTTTTGTTGAAATCAACTAGGTAAAGCTTATTCTTTAATGGACCCATAAAGACAATAGAGGAATCCTCCCTTCTAAAGACTTCCACACCCATATCCGTAAAAAGACAATTGTAGCCCATCTCACATAATTGAGAAATGGACAACAAACTATAACTCAACGAATCAACATGTAAAACATTTGTAATTGAATACTCAAGGGTTATAGCAACTTTACCAAGACCAATTACATCCCCCTTTGAATTGTCTCCAAAGACAATATTTTCATTTGAGTGTGTCATCGGGGAATATGATGAGAACATACTCCTTTCTCCGATCATATGATTTGTACATCCGCTATCAAGCACCCAACTTGATCCGCCAGAGGAGTATTTCTACAACACAAGTTTAGTTGCTAGATTTAGATCCTAACTAGACTTGGGGCCTTGCATGTTAGTCACAAGAAACTGAGAAACCTAAATAGAAGTATTCCTATATATGTTGGTTTCCTTTCTAACATATTTTGCAACCACTTGACCACTGTTGTTGTTCTTCAAGATGAAACACGATGTCAAGCTTTATCGAGGTGCATGGGTCTTTGGTTGATTGGCATACTTGTTCTTGGTCCCCCACATTGATTCCTTAGGCATCTAGAAAATCTATTTCTGCTGGAACACCTTCTTCATAGGCTTAGTCTGATTAGGAAAAGAATTGGTAGCCTTCACCACGGCACTGCCACTCGGGGACACTGCACTGCTGCGGCCTATGCAGGCTGCTCTACACCAATTCTTTCCTTTCTCTCAAACTGCACACACTCATAGCCATTCACTCTCTTTCTTCCATTTGTCTTGGCTCCTTTTGTGTGGCCGAGCCCATGCTTGATTGAGGGATGCCTTCCTTGCTTGAATTGTGGCCCTTTTGATTCATCCGTCTTCTTGTCATTGGTTTGAGCCTTGTCCATGTACCTTTTTCCAATTATTTCATTGAGCCTAGTAATCTCCTTTTTCATAGCCTCCATGTTTTCACGGTTAGTGGAATATGCATTCAAATCAAAATTATAACATTTTTCACAACCTTGACTAGTGGAGGGAGTTGAGGCTTCCTTTGCCTTAGAGGGATGTGAGTTGCTATCCCTAAGAATGCCATATTCCAGCTCAAGTTCTTTGTGCTTATCATCCAAGTCACAATACTTTTTTTCTTGAGAGCATTATGTGCCTTCTTTGTGATAGCATGGTCCTCTTGCTCTTTGGCCAAAGCCTTGCGCAAGGATTCCACCTTACTTCTCTCTAATGCAAGAGCTTCCTTGCTAGCAATGTAGAGATCCTCTTATTAGATAAGAGTCTCCTCTCTAGATTCTAAATCAGCTTGGACACTATCTAAATCCTCCATTAGCTTAGTGATAAATAATTTGGTCTTTCCATCCAAATTTTTAGTTATCATCTTAATTTCTTCATCACTAGATTCAGCATCACTAGAGCTATCACTAATATCACTACTAGAGATATCACTAGGAGGTGGGGGAGGTTTGGCCTTTGATTTTACCTTCTCACCCTTTGGCATGAGACAAATGTGAGGGTATGTTGTTGAAGAGCCTTGGTGTGGAGAATGGCTTCTGAATAGCTATGATTGCAATCTTCTCATCCTCCTCACTTGAGCCCTCTCTAGTTGAGTCCCATTCATGTCCAATGTGAGCCTCTCCCATGTACTTCTTGCTCTTCCTACGGTCAGTCTTGTCATCTTTCTTGTCCTTCTTGTATTTGTTGTCCTTGATTTCATATGGACACTTGGCAATGAAGTGATTGGTGCTATCACAATTGTAGCATGTCCTTTTCTTCTTGTTTGGAAACTTTCTCTTCACTACCTTGTAGCCTTGCTTCTTTAGCCCCTTTTGAAACCTCTTCATAAAGAGAGTAACATCATCAACCTTTTCATATTGATCATTATCATTTTCACTTTCACTTGAGGATGATGTGGTCTCTACTTGTTCTTGGACTTGGTTGATTGCCTTAGGCTTGCTTGTTGAAGCTTGCTTGTTGACCTTGGACTTGCTTGTAGAGCCTTGCTTGCTTAATTTGTTGGCCTTGAGAGCTACATCCTTGATATTTATGCCTTCTAGCTTTGCTTGCAACTCACCAAGCTTCTTCCTCTTATTTGCTTCTTCTCTTTGCATGTTGTCGGGTACCTAATACTGGGGTACCTAATGAGGTGGAACTAATGACCATCAAACGTTGACACTTCCGATCAGACGAGAACGCAACTACGTTTCTTGTCCGAACAATGGAAGACTGGTTCCGCCTCGCCCGACCTCCGAGGGCTAGGCTCCACCTCGCCCGATGGCTAAGGGCTGGCTCCACCTCGCCTGACCCCCGAGGGCTAGGCTCTGCCTCGCCCGACTCCCGAGGGCTAGCTCTGCCTCGCCCGACGTCCGAGGGTAGGCTCCGCCTCGCTTGACCCTCGAGGGCTAGGCTCTGCCTTGCCCGACCCCCGAGGGCTGGCTTCGCCTCGTGCGACGTCTGAGGGCTGGCTCCGCCTTGCCCGATGTACGAGGGTAGGCTCCACCTCACCCGACGTCCGAGGGTAGGCTCCACCTCGCCCGACGTCCGAGGGTAGGTCCCGCCTCGCCCAACGACTGAGGACAGGCTCCGCCTTGCCTAACGGCCGGGGGCAGAGTCCGCCTCACCCGACGACTGAGGACAGGCTCCGCCTTGCCCGACGACTGGGGGCAGAGTCTGCCTCGCCCGACGATTACACCCTACCCCTTCATAATGATGAGCACAAGGTACGATAGGACATTCAAGTCAAACGCAGTACCAAGGACCATGCCCTGCACCGCTGTAGGAAAGTACCGCCAGGGTACGATGGGATGGGCGCTTTAGGCCATTTTGGGCGTGGCAGAGTCTGAATAGTGTTGTAGGCGCCACCTTTAGCCCTCGAACGCGGAACCTGACATAGACATACGACAACCACTATGGTCCAAGAAGAGACTCGCACCCTCTACAGTGATGAACGTACAGTCACCGCACCGTCCGCTCCCCATAGGGCTACAGGTCAACACCGTTGTCCGACACGCCGCCCGGAGGGGCGGAACGAGACGTGACCACTTGCTGATCTGGTAAGGGCATGGCGTCGTCAGCACACAGGCGTCCGGCAAACATGCCAATCCCTGACACCATCTAGCCATGTCAGCGAGGCTGGCTCAACGGAAAAGGAGGGCCCAGCACCTTCGGAGGGGCTTCTTGGCCTCTGGTTTTTCTCCTTTCTCCAACATGTAACCCCTGCTTGCCCTTGGTCAATAAAAGGGAGGGTAGGGCACCCCGCTAAAGGGATAGACAAGCTCACAAAGAGATCAACTGACATGACTCAACAACACACATCACACACAGTTGAGCAGTGACCAAGCTCTCGGTGACCTTTCGACCAATCCATCAGAGACTTGGGACCCGTTCCTCTCTCGATCGTTTGTACCCCCTACTACGAACCATTTTCGGTACTAATAACACGAGCGGCATCAGACTGGATGTAGGGACATTTAGCCCGAACCAGTATAAATCTCATGTCCTTTAGTGCACCATCCGGGCCTAACGCACAACAATTACAAATTTACTAGCCGGTGTTTGTTTGAAACACCGACAGTTGGCGTGCCAGGTAGGGGCCTTTGCGCATTCCAAATCAGGCCTTGGATGGCTAACCACGCAATTAGCTGGGTCCTGGGTGCACACGTGTGTTTCGGTGACCTGGACTTCATCGTCATGGTGGGAGGAGAGTTGGCGTTGGCCCGCCTCACCATTCAATCTCTCCCCTCCATCGGCTCCGGCTACCGAAGGCTTGAGTGCCAGCCCAGCGTCTCCCTTGGACCCCGGCCATCCAGGGAGGCCCCGTGCCGCCTCATCCTCTCTCCGAAACGCTCCACACGGAGCGCCTCGACAGTGTTTCCGTTCGGTCTCCGCAACGTCACGGCGACCATAAGCCACCTTGTGGCCCAGCGCGCGATCCCTTCCCCCGCGAACAACGAGTTCGTAGGGATGATCAAAAGCATCACAGAATCCCTCCATGTTCTCCTCGCGAAAGGTCTAGGGTCAGACTCTGGCTCTGACTCCGGCAGGGGGAGCCATCATCCCTCCTGAGAATGCTTCATGGCGGAAACCTCCGAGGGACACGTCGAAAGCGCCTCTGAGAAGGAGGTCACCCCGACAGGCAACCTCGGCGACGGAACCGAAGGAAGAATGGTGCCCCCGTCCACGTAGGGGTGGAGCAGCTAAAAGCCCAAAAATGGGAGATCAACGAAGCCGAACAACAGCTTGTTCGGGAATACGCGTTGGTGGATCATGAGATTGAACGCCACGGAGACGGTGGGCACGCATGCGCCATGACCCATGACATAAACCGAAGGATCATCGTTGATGATGAAACACTTCCTCACTTCACTTGGGTGAGCCAAAACATCACCGCCGCCACGGCCTTGCTCCATGGTCTTCTAGAGGCTGCAACGCCTAAGGATCGTCGGGCCCACTGCGAAATCCGCACGCTGCTCGAGCGTGCGGCGGCGCAGCAGGCGAAAAGCTCATTGTCTCGATGATGTGAGCTCGACACCAGCCAGCGTATGCCCTCAGTACATCCCGCCAGGGACGCATCAGTCCACCAAGCACCACAAGGCGGCGGGCAGCGCGTTGCCACCTAGATACATCAGTGTCTCGGCCGCGACCACGACGCACGCAGCACCATCGATGCCCGCAGGCGCACCTATGGTGACCCAAGGGAAGGAGCCTGTCGTGGCTACCATCCTCGATGCGGCGGACGCTATGACAGCGGCGAGGACCAGAGCCCGAGCCCCAGCCTGCTAGGCCCTCAGGCCTTTAGCTGGCACAACATCAACACTGCGTTCCCTCCAAGGTATCGACCACCTACTAACATCCCTAAGTACTCCGGAGAGACAAACCTCGGGCTTTGGCATGAAGACTATCGGCTTGACTATCAAGCCGGTGGTGTAGATAACAACGACTTCATTATCCACAACCTTCCACTGTTCTTGGCCGATTTGGCCCGGGTGTGGTTGGAACACCTGCCGCCCAACGCAATCCAGAGTTGGGCGGATCTAAAGGAGATCTTTGTGGGAAACTTCCAAGGCACGTACAAACGCCCTGGAAACCCATGGGACCTCAAGAAATGCCGTCAGAAAGCCGGTGAGACCCTCCGCGGGTACATCCGGCGCTTCTCCTAGCAGTGCAACGAGCTCCCTAACATCGCCTATGCCGACGTGATAGGAGCCTTCCTATCCAGGATGACTTGTGAGTCCTTGGTGCATAAGCTGGGACGCAAGGGCCCATAAACCACCAAGGAACTCCTAGACATCGCCACCAGCCACGCCTCAGGAGAGGAGGCGGTCGGAGTGATCTTCGATCGCCTCGAGGGCAAGGCAAGGCGGGACGAGGGTACCAGCGAAGGCACCTCCAATCGTTCCACCAAGAGAAAAAAGAAGCAGCGGCATAAGGACTCGCTTGTGGCTGCTGCCGACCGCAAGGGTGGTCGAAAGCCCACGGAGGGCACCCCGAATCACTTCAAAAAAATGCTCGAAGGGCTATGCCCGAACCACTCCTTTCCCATAAAACATCTGCTCAAGGACTGTGGCCTCATGCGGAAGTTCTTGGCTGGAAGCACCAACAAAGGGGAGCAGGGGAAGGAACATGCCCCCACTACGGACGACGCCGAGGAGAAGGACGATGGCTTTCTGACGCCAAACAGCTGCCTCATGATCTTCGGAGGGTCGGCGGCCTACGACTCCAAACGCCACCAGAAGGTCGCATGCCGCGAGACCTACACCGCCCAACCGGCCACACCTCCCTTCCTCCGGTGGTCAGAGTCCGCCATAACCTTTGACCGGACCGACCATCCGGATAGAGTCCCGCACCCAGGGAGGTATCCGCTTGTCGTCGACCCGATCGTCGGTCCAAAGCGGCTCACCAAAGTACTGATGGACGGAGGCAGCGGCCTCAACATCATGTACGCCAAGACGCTCGACGAGATGGACGTCGACCGAACGAACCTCCACCCAACCTGAGCACCTTTTCACGGTATTGTGCCTAGGAAACAGGCCATGCCACCGAGACAGATCGATCTGCCCATCACCTTTAGGGATCAGTTCAATTACAGGACCGAAACCCTCACCTTCGAGGTAGTTGGGTTCCCCGGAACCTTCCATGCCATCTTGGGACGACCATGCTACGCGAAGTTCATGGCCATCCCCAACTACACATACCTCAAGCTGAAGATGTCGGGCCCCCATGGTGTCATCACCGTCGGCACCTCCTTTTAGCGGGCCTACGAGTGTGAGGTCGAGTGCTGTGGCCACGCCACAGCAATCGTTGCCTCTGGGGAACTCATCGCCCTCAAGGAGGAGGTCACCGAAGAAGCGCCCGACGCGAAGAAATCAATCAGGTCATTCGAATCAGCAGAGGGCTCCAAGGAGGTCCTCATAGATCCCAGCAGCTCCGAGGGTAAAACGGTACGCATTGGTACCACACTCTCCTCCAAATAGGAAAGCACGCTCGTCGACTTCCTCCGCAACAACAAAGACATCTTTGCGTGGAAACCCTCGGATATGCTAGGCATCCCGAGGGAGGTCACCGAGCATACCTTGAAAATCCACCCAGGCTCCAAGCCGGTGAAGCAACGCCTACGCCGCTTCGACGAGGAAAAGCGCAGGGCCATCGGTGAAGAGATAGCAAAACTATTGGCCACCGGATTCATCAGGGAAGTACACCACCCAGAGTGGTTAGCAAATCTTGTTCTTGTACGAAAGAAGAGTGGGAAATGGAGGATGTGTGTCGACTACACGGGTCTCAACAAGGCATGCCCAAAGGACCCGTTTCCTTTGCCGCGCACAGACCAAATAGTCGATTCTACCTCAGGGTGCGAAACCCTCTGCTTCCTTGATGCGTACTCCGGCTACCACCAAATCACGATGAGAGAGACCGACCAGCTCGCGACGTCTTTTATCACCCCCTTTGGATCGTTCTGCTACATCTCAATGCCATTCGGTCTGAAGAACACTGGGGCTACTTACCAGCACTATATGCTCAACTGCTTTAGGGACCTCATCGGGCGGACCGTTGAGTCCTACGTCGACAATATCGTAGTAAAGTCCAAATGGGCTAGCCACCTTGTCACCGATCTTGAGCAAACCTTTGCGAAACTCTGCGCAAATGGCATCAAACTCAATCCCGAGAAGTGTGTTTTCAGGGTCCCGAGGGGCATGCTGCTCGGCTTCATTGTCTCCGAGCGTGGCATCGAAGCCAACCTAGAGAAAATCTCAGCCATCAAAAGGATGGGCCCGATCCAGAACATAAAGGGGGTTCAGTGAGTCATAGGGTGCCTCGCCGCCCTCAGCCAATTCATCTCGCGCCTCGGCGAACGAGGACTCTCCCTTTAGAGACTCCTGAAGAAGGCCGACCACTTCGAGTGGACAGCCGAGGCCTAGGAGGCGCTTGACATGGTCAAACTACTTCTGACAAAGCCCCCGGTCCTAGTTCCTCCAAGCGACAGAGAATCCCTCCTGCTATACATAGCGGCCACCACACAAGTGGTCAGTGCCGCCCTGGTAGTAGAGCGGGGAGAAGAGGGACACGCCCTCAAGGTGCAGTGCCCTGTGTACTTCATCAGCGAGGTACTATCCGACTCCAAAACCCACTACTTCCAAATCCAGAAGCTCCTATATGCTGTCCTCATCACCAAGAGGAAGCTACGCCATTACTTCGAGTCACACCCTGTGACAATCGTAACATCGTTACCCCTCGGCGAGGTCATCCATAGCCAGGACGCCATGGGAAGAACCGCAAAGTGGGCACTCAAGCTGATGGATCAAGGCGTCACGTATGCCCCCCAAACGGCGATCAAGTCCCAGGTGTTGGCTGACTTCATCGTGGAATGGACCGAGGTCCAGATGCCACCGGCGGTCATCGATCAAGAGTACTGAACGATGTACTTCAACGGATCGTTGATGAAGAAGGGCGTCGGCGCGGGGCTGGTCTTCGTATCACCCCTCAGGGTCCGCATGAGGTACATGGTTCAGCTCCATTTCCCCCTCATCAAATAATGTGGCCGAATATGAAGCACTCATCAACGGCCTGCGCATCGCCATCGAGTTGGGCATCCAATGCCTCGACATTTAGGGTGACTCTCAGCTGGTCGTTAACCAAGTCAAGAAGGAGTCAAGCTGCCATGACGCTAAGATGGCTGCGTACTGCCAAGAAGTCCGATGGCTAGAGGACAAGTTCAATGACCGTGAACTCAATCACATCCCGAGGCGCCTCAATGAGGCGGCCGACACACTCACGAAGGCGGCATCTGGTCGAGAACCAGTGCCGATGGGCGTCTTCGCCAGCGACCAGCACAAACCCTCGGTGCACTATGAAGGGTTAGAACAGGCCGACGATGGCCCATCTAATCCAGCTCCGGAGGCTGACCAACCGACGGCTCCACCCAATCCCGATGTCATGGAGCTAGAAGAGGATCCAGCAACAGAGCCCGACCCTCTGGATGACTGGAGAACACCCTACCTCGACTACCTCCTCTGCGACACACTGAAAACGAACAAGACGGAAGCTCGATGGCTCGCACGTCGTGCCAAATCCTTCATTCTTATAGAGGGTGAACTCTACAAATAGAGCCACACCGGGATCCTACAGCTCTGTATCCCCATCGAACAGGGAAGACTTCTGCTAAACGACATCCACAGTGGGGTCTGTAGCCACCATGCCGCGCCGAGAACCTTGGTTGGGAACGCATTCCGACAGGGCTTCTACTGGCCCACTGCAGTAGCCGACGCCGAGCAAATCGTACGCACCTACAAAGGGTGTCAGTACTACGCTTGACAGATTCACCTCCCGGCCCAGGCACTCCAGATGATCCCCATCACGTGGCCCTTCGTGGTCTGGGGGCTCAACCTGGTTAGGCCTCTCAAAACGGTGCCCGGGGGCTACACCCACTTGCTTGTCACCGTAGACAAGTACCACGGCCGACGGGTGCGGGACCGAGCCTTCAACATCGAGGACCTTGTCCTCCGCCTCGTGCAGAGCAACAAGGACCGCCACAAGCTCTCCCCACCCTAGGAGGGGCCATACGTCATCGCGGAAGTACTCCGGCCAGGTGCCTACAAATTGAAAACCATCGACGGTGAGGTCTTCACCAACGCCTAGAACATTGAGCAGCTACGTCGTTTTTACCCTTAAATAAATGCATACTTTTCTTATCAGTTTTTCCTTCAGAAATCCCCGGTCTTAGTGACACCCGACCCCTGCAAACTGCAAGGGGTTAGACCTCACTCGGGGGCTGATATAAGTACATTTATCTGACAACACACTCTCTGTGTCACATTTGCAAACATTCTCTAAGTCTTCCCTCTTTCTCTCACGGCAAGTCCTAAGGGCTAGAATTTTAGGAACAAAGTCTGAGTATAACTGGTAGGACTACGGGAAACCCACGCCCCAGCGGCTACGGCCTCCTTGCTCACCAGCGTGATTAGAACTGACTCACCCGCACTCCTAGCTTTTACAATCTGAGCCATGGGAAGGGTCGGAGGGCACCAAAACCTCTTCTACAAAAAGAGGAAGCTGAAAAGCTATTTCCCATAACAAAAGATGAAAACTTGTTCATTTTTTGCACAAATTCACCGCTTGCAAAGTGATTTCATCACAAAAAGGACTAATGTACTCTTAAATTCAAAGGACTGTTCACTCGAGGGCTCCCCCACAAACTTATTCAATTATAGTCTCTGACCAGGCCTACTACGGGTACTGCTACGGTTGTCGCGCCACGCTCTCCATCGGCGACGTCCTACCGCTCCGCGGGATCCTCGAAGGCGCCATCATCTGCAACGTCGAACACCACACCAGCGACTGTGGTGCCCTCCACCGAGGAGTCCAGGGATTGTGCCATCATGATCAGCCGCAACCCTGACATCGACGCCTCCGCCGGGGCGTCCAAGGACTACGCCATCGTCATCAGCCACAAACCTGACAACGGCGCCTCCGCCGGGGCGTCCAAGGACTACGCCATCATCATCAGCCGTAACCCTGACAACGGCATCTAGGCGGGGGCGCCTCCCACCGAAGGAAGGCCGCAACGAACGACGACGAAGCCAACAACGCTCGGCACCCTCCAGTGCCCCTCCTTCAACAGCAGCAGCCCCTCCTCAGCAAAGGCGGCCCGCACCATCTCATCTACGTTGGATGACCTCTAGCTCGACATCACGCTCCAGATTCATGAGCGGATCTGTGAGTTTTCTCTCCCTGGCATTACCCTCTCTTACTTAGGAACCGTTGCATTCGGTGGAAAGGAAGGAGAAGAGGTAGTGGCTCAGAGGCTGGCGATGGAGTGGGATGAGAACTCCCCTCCCCTCCCTATTTAAAGAAGGGGCACAGCAGCTGAGGAAAGGCGAAAGGTTGGGACGAAAAACTCTCTGCCTTCCCCTATTCAATGCAAATGGGAAATCAATGCTGACAGAAATTCGAGGGGACGCGCTGGAACCGACGGGACGCGCTCTGGTCGACGAGACGTCACTCGGTCAAACAGGACGTTGCCTAGGTGTGGCCCGCCACTAAAGCGTGTTGGGCGCAAGAACAAGGGCACACCCGCATGCAGCGACCCTCCGCTTCCCCAGGCAGGACCATGGAATGACCCAATAATGGAACCCCCATCTAGGGGGGCCCAATGGGCCTCCTGGGTCGATCGGGCGGCCCAGGTAAAACAACGAATGAACGACCGCTGAAAGATAAGCACCTCTGTTTACTTACTTTGAGTGTTAATCTCATTACCGAGCCTCCGACCCCCACAACGGCAGAGGCACGGACATTGCTCGGGGGCTATCGAGGGTGTCTATTTGTTTAAACACCCTCTTCGCTCGACCCCTCCTTACGTTTAAAACCGGAAGCGTGGTGTGTGGGTATAAAACTTTGAATACAACTGGACGAAACACCAGACCCTACGCCTCGACGGCTATGGTGTTTTTTGTTCACCAGCATAATCAAACTCACAGTTCCCCGCACCGCAAGCCATAGCTCCCGCCTTCCCGAGAAGGGTTTGGAGGGGTCCTCCTACATAACCTCCTTCGAGGAGAAGCTATTAGGTCGCCTAAATCAATCGAGCGGCTCAGATCACCGCCGAGAGACAAAAACGAAAAATGGCGATGCTTATGCAGGTTACGCCGACCTCATCGCAAACTTCAGACCCGAACCCCGCACGGACATGTCTGGTAGGAGCTTTCCATCGCTCACACCACTAAGGTAACGTTACCGACACCCGCTTTCATTTCAATTAAGTTATACACTAAATCCATACATCCAAACGCTGCATATGCAAATCACTGCATCTCAACGCTTCGTGTCGCGTCCCGAAGCGGTAGCCACCTCATTCAATATGAGCGGCGACCGACCGAGGTTCGAAGGCCGGCCCGTGAAGGGCTCGAGGCTGCCTCGCGTCAAACAGAGCCAGGGGAGAAAAACCGAGATGAGCCCCAGCGGCCTTACCTGACCCCGCTCAGAAGCGGACAGGGACATCTCGACCTTTCTCGTTCGATTCTAACCCTGAGCCAAACCCATAGAATCTCCATCGAGGAGAGGCCAACGGGCCACCAGAGCCCAACGAATGGCTCGGGCATCTGCCGGGAGGCGGGTTAAGAAGTAGTGGAATGCCACATAAGGGCTCTGCTGACCCCATCAACGAATGATGGATCCGGATTCCACATGAACATACCCGTTAGCAAGCTCATTGAGCGAGACACTCAAGCCATCGAGGCAAGTATCGTCAACTCAGCCTCTCCGATTACAGAAACCAAGGACGGGGTAACGCGCGAAACACGGCCGACCCCTATCAGACCCTAAGGGGCTCGGGGGCTCGAGCCGTTTGATCCAAGATCGAGAGACCGAGGTTCGAAGGTTGATACACAAAGGGTCCGGGGCTGCCTCACGTCGAACAAGAGCCAGGGGAGAAAACACAGATGAGCCTCAGCGGCCTTTGCCCAACCCGCATTGAGGCGGATAGGGTCATCTCAACCTTCTAGTTCAATCCAGCCTCTAGCCGAGCCCATAGAATCCCCATTGAGGGGGAATCTATTGGAAGGCGGGCCAAGGAGCAACGGAACGCCACCCGAGGGCTTTGCCGACCCTGTCGCAAAGCAAACGGGATCGGATTCCGTCTGAACATCCCCGTTAGCGAGCTCATAAAGCACGTCACTCGAGCCATCGAGGCAAGTGACGTCGCCTTAACCCCTCCAGTTGCGAAAAACCACTGATGGGGCGACAGTCACAAAACGAGCTGGCCCTTGACCGAATCCCCACCACGCGCGGGGGCTTGAGTAAGGCTGGACCAGCGATAAGACCAAATGCACGATCATGCAGCGATCGCCAAAGTCCTAAGTAAGGGGTACGTGCGAATACAAATGTAAGTTCGCTACCCTTGCTCTGGTCTCCAGTAACATCCGACCCCAGCGACCGCAAGGGGTCGGATCTCATTCGGGGGCTGATAAAGGTACGAGTACCTCCTTTCTTTTTTCGAAACAGTCATTACATCAGACCTTCTCCTCGCATCGAGACTGGCGGCAAGGTTTAGGGGAACAGATAGGTAAGACTGCAAAAAGCCCACGCCCAGACGGCTACGGTAACTTTGCTCACCAGCACAATCAAAATTTCGCCTAAACACCTCGGGCCCTACAGTCTTAACAAACGGAAGGGTCGGATCGCGTAAATTTTTTTCATTGCAAAAAAGGAAGAAGGTAAGATCAAACAAATGAAACAAAATTGCGAAACAAAGTCACGAATCTATTTTCAGACACAAAAGTACCGACACTTGTTCACATATTACAGATAAATGTTTATCAAACTTAGTCAACTAACTACTTCCGCGGAGGAAGAACCGTTTCTTTCAGCCTGTTCGCCAGGTTCCGTGCAAGGGGAGTCACCATCTTCTCAATCTCGTCCAGCTCGGGGTGTTCATAGACAGGCGCGAAGCCTTGGCTCATTACCTCCAAGTTGATCTCCCGATCATAATGAGAATGGGCAACAGCGAAGGCTTGGGTGATCCCACCGTGAAAGGCGTCCTCCTCAAGCTGGCCCACCCGCGCCGTGATACCAGCGGCACGAGTCAGAAGGGAGCTGGTCCCCTCTTCTTGCGCCACCTGTAGGTCATCGTAGACCACCACGACGGCGGCACGCAGAAGATCGTGCTGATCACTTTTGGCCTGAAGGATCCCCCGCACCTCAGTGAGTTCCATGCCCAGCCCAGTAGAAACTTCCTCGGCCTCTAGCCTTCAGGCCACCGTGTCTCCAAGATTCGCCCGGAGGGCCATGGCCTCCCGACGTGCCTCGCCGTGCTATCGGATGGCCCGGTCGCGCTCCTCGCGGGCCATGCTATGCTCCGAGCGAAGTCTTTCCTCGATCTGGCATAGCTTGTCCCACTCCCCGCGTAGCCGGGAGATCACCTCGGCTTCCTAGTTCGCCCTCTGCTATAGGGCCGCGGACATTTCCTCGGCCTTCTGCCTGAGATCCCGCTCCGTCTCCAGCATAGCCAGGACCTCGATGGCCCACTGACTGGCCTCGACATCCTTCTGGAGCAGCTCGTCCCACTCCTTTCAAATCCTGGCGGTCACCTCCTCGTCCAGCTTCACCCTCGCCGACAGGTCCTCAAACATCCCATGGATCTCCTCGGCGTCCCGACGCGCCTCGGTTTCCTGCTGCTGGGCGGCGGCGAGTTGGGCGCTCAAATCTTCATGCTACCGGGCCTCCTCGGTGAGGCGGTCCCATTGCACCTTCTGCTCACGAAGGAACTAGGATTTCCCCTGCATACGTGCAATAAGGGATTGAAAAGAAGACCAGTATAAAAAAATACAAGAATACGTGAAGAAAATAGGAAAACGGAAGGAAATATCAGGCGCATACCCGGCCAGTGGGAACGATGACATCACACAGGACACCCCTGGCTTGGCTCAAGACATCCATCATGGCCCAGAACCCAATGTCGAGGCTCTCCTGCTCCATGCTCTCAGAAGCATCGTCGAGCGAGAAGAGAGTCAACGTTGGGTCCTAAGGCGCCATCCACCGGAGCGGCGGCTCACCCCACGCAGGCGACCCCCCGGTGGTCCTCTCCACCACCGCCACGATGCCCGGAGACCCTCCGGCCGTGTCCTCCATCTGGCCTGCCTCGGGCGCCACAGCCTGGTCCGCCGGTGGTGCGAATTGCGCCGCCCCCTCGGACGCAACTATGGCAACATCCGGCCCCGCCGGGCTTGTCGTAGTCGCGATCACCTCCGCCTAGGCCTCCGGTGGCACAGACTGCGCTGCTCCCTCGGACGCCACCATGGCTGCGTCCGACTGCGCCTGGATCGTTAGGGTTGGGGACCCTCCGGTCACGTCCTCCTCCGTCCGACCCGCGTCGGGCGCTGTCGCTTGGGCCACCGGAGGCACAGATTCTACCGCCTCCTCGGACACCACCGTGGCTGCGTCCGGCTGCTCCTGTCTTGGCATGGTCACGGCCACCTCCACCGGTGACACCGGACCCTCCGTTGCCCGTGCCGCGCCCGCCATGGAAGACGTCGCCTGCTCGGCAACTACCGAGGGCGCGGGCGCCACTGCGGGCACCGCCGAATCGACCAACGAGGCCACAGCGTCAGCGCCGCTCCTGCCCGAAACAGGGGCGACGTCGGGCAGCGCCGTCCGTCCCGCCTGAAGGGCAAGGCACTTCTTGGGCGCCAGCCCCAGAGAGCGGCCTCGTTGCAAGAATTTGCAAGACGGAAAAAGGCATAAGGTCAAAACAGAAAAATAAAAAGGGGGAAAGATAGGGGAACTAGTGGCCTACTCTGGCGTCTTTGGGCGGTGGGAACATTTTGGGGATGAACCCCTAGACCCCTACCCCGACTCATCTGGGTGGGACCGCTTTGAGCCTACCCCCTGCTCCCGGGCAGGGGGGGCTTGTCTCCCTTATCTCCGAGGGAGTGGCAACGGAGCCACAGATTGAAGTGGGGATCAATCCCCAAGTACCCCTCGCACAGGGCGGCAAACATCGCAATGCGCTGGATCCCATTGGGGCTAAGGTGTTGCAGTTCCACCTGGTAGTAATCCAACAGCCCCCGAAGGAACGGGTGAGCAAGTATGGCGAATCCCCGCTCATGGAAGTGAGCGAAGGACACGACATACCCTTCGGGCGGCAACGGCTCGTCCTCATCACCAGGCAGCCACCACTCGTCAGCGACGGTCAGCGGGCAAAGGAGGCCACGGCGAATGAGGCCCTCCAGGCACTGAGGGGTGATGCTGGATCTACCCCACGGCTCCATTGAAACGATTGGGAGGGGGGTGGACACGAGTTCAATGGTGGTTGCGATGCGGATGCGAGCTTGATGACGGCCGCGATGTGAGTACGGGAGGCTCTAGCGATTGGCGGCGGAGGTTGACGATGCGAAGGTGAAAAGGTGAATTACGAAACCCTAGGGGCGAACCCCATGGTTTTATAGGGGCGATGGATGCGAGAAGGGCAACCGTCTGCCTCAATCTCTGAGCCTGCCACGACACACCACCGCGTCACGTCGCGGGATATGCGCCAGCGATCCCTAACCTTTCCCACCAAAATCGCGCCGAACGGTTTGTCTTCCCGAGCGGATCGGACTCTTTTCCCATAGAGGGGACACGGGTCAAAAAATTTCCCCTCTGGCCTGTATGGGCCCAGAAAGCCCAAGGGTCGGCCCAACAGTCTCGATGGCCATCCCAACGAGGGACAGGACCGCGAGCGACTAAGACACAGGTACGCGAGCATCAGTAGGGCCTCGTTCCATAGTTGAGCCCCAGCCAGGCAGACCCTGGATGAAATCCCCACGAACGGGATACCAGGGTTCCCTTAGAACTTTCTAGTTGACAAAAACTGAGTCTCATAGCTTTACCCACGAAGGGTCCAAAACACCCCCCGGGCGATTCTGCCCGAATCACCTAGGGGCTCAGGGGCTACACCCATCGGGTGCGCTCGCGCGCACCCTCTAGCGAAACGAAACACCCCCCGGGCGATTCTGCCCGAATCACCCGGGGGCTCGGGAGCTACACCCATCGGGTGCGCTCGCGCGCACCCTCTGGCGAACCGAAACGCCCCTCGGACGATTCTGCCCAAATCACCAGGGGGCTCGGGGGCTACTGTCGGGGACCTAATACTGGGGTACCTAATGAGGTGGAACTAATGACCATCGAACGTTGACACTTTCGATCAGACGAGAACGCTACTGCGTTTCTTGTCCGAACGATGAAAGATTGGTTCCGCCTCGCCCGACCTCCGAGGGCGAGGCGGAAGACGGCTAAGGGCTGGCTCCACCTCGCCTGACCCCCGAGGGCTAGGCTCTACCTCGCCCGACCCCCAAGGGCTGGCTCCGCCTCGCCTGATGTCCGAGGGCAGGCTCCGCCGCGCCCAACCCCCGAGGGCTAGGCTCTACCTCGCCCGACTCTCGAGGGCTGGCTCCACCTCGCCCAACATCCGAGGGCTAGCTCCGCCTCGCCCAACGTCTGAGGGCTGGCTCCGCCTCGCCTAATGTTCGAGGGCAGGCTCCACCTCGCCCGACGTCTGAGGGCAGGTCCCGCCTCGCCCGACGTCCGAGGGCAGGTCCCGCCTCGCCCGATGGCTGAGGATAGGCTCCACCTTGCCCGACAGCTGGGGCAGAGTTTGCCTCACCCGACGGCTGAGGATAGGCTCCGCCTTGCCCGACGGCCGAGGGTAGAGTTCGCCTCGCCCGACGATTACACCCTGCCCCTTCATAATGACAAGCACAAGGTACGACAGGACATTCAAGTCAAACGTAGTACCAAGGACCATGCCTTGCACCGCTATAGGAAAGTACTGCCAGGGTACGACGGGACGGGCGCTTTAGGCCATTCCGGGCGTGGTAGAGTCCGAATAGTGTTGTAGGTGCTGCCTTTAGCCCTCGGACGTAGAACCTAACATAGACATACGACAACCACTACGGTCCAAGAAGAGACTCGCGCCCTCTACAGTGATGAACGTACAGTCACCGTGCAATCCACTCCCCATAGGGCTATAGGTCAACACCCTTGTCCGACACGCCACCCAGAGGGGCGGGATGGGACATGACCACTTGCTGATCCGGTAAGGGCATGGCGTCGTCAGCACATAGGCGTTCGGCGAACGTGCCAATCCCTGACACCGTCTGGCTGTGTCAACGAGGATGGCTCAGCGGAAAAGGAGGGCCCAACACCTTCGAAGGGGCTTCTTGGCCTTTGGTTTTTCTCCTTTATCCAACATGTAACCCCTGCTCCCCCTTGGTCTATAAAAGGGAGGGCAGGGCACCCCGCTAAAGGGACGGACAAGCTCACAGAGATATCAACCGACATGACTCAACAACACACATCACACATAGCAGAGCAGCGACCAAGCTCTCGGCGAACTTTCGACCAATCCATCAGAGGCTTGGGACCCATTCCTCTCTCGACCATTTGTACCCCCTACTACAAACCATTTTTGGTACTAATAACACGAGCGGCAGCAGACTGGACGTAGGGACATTCAGCCCGAACCAGTATAAACCTCGTGTCCTTTAGTGCACCATCCGGACCTAACGCGCAACAATTACAAATTTACTAGCCGGTGTTTGTTCAAAACACCGACACATGTCAAAGGTCAAGATCCTCCCAAGTACGTCATTTGGAGAGAAATACTCAAACTTCTTCTTGTCTCTAATTAGAGTCACTACGGTCTCATTTCTAGGTGAATAAGCCTCCAACATAATCTTGACTACCTTGTGATCATCTAGCTCATCACCACCATAGCCTCTAATCTTGCCCCACCATTGTCATCAACCTATCAAACATCTCTTGTGGCCCTTCTCCATCCAAGATTACAAACCGGTTGAGCTTGGCCATCAACAAATCAATTCTTAACTTTCTCACTCTGTCAACCCCTTCATGTGCAAGGTGCAAAGTGTCCCATGTTTGCTTGGCAACATCAACACCAATCACTCTATTGTACTCATCACCATCTAAAGCACTAAGCAACACACTTGTGGCTTGACCATTGAGGTAAATAATTCTCATTTCTTCTAGTGTTGGATTCTTGGGATCAACCGGTGGCTCAAATCCATTGCAAACAAACTCCCAAATGTTGGGGTGAAGACCTATAAGATAGGCTCTCATCAAGTGCTTCCACTTGGCAAAGTTAGTCCCATCGAAATGAGATAACTTGCCCACGGGTATATTGATAAAAAACCTCCGATCATGGTTAGTCATAGGCATAGAAGAGTAGTTAAAGGATACGGTGGCATATTTGTTATTGGAATCGGTTTTGCCCTTTCCTTTCTTCTCCTTCTTGCCTCCCTTGGTCACTTGGTAGGACTCATCATCATCCCCATCTTTGGAACTACTTGATATGTCACTTGATGATGCATTTGTTGCCTTCTCTTCTTCTTCCTTCTTCTTCCTAGCTTCTCTTCTTTTTCTTCTTGCTTCTCTCTTGAGCTTTCTTTATTCTTTTCTTTGCTTCTTGTCTTCTAACCTTTGTTGCTCCTTCTTCTTCTTTTCTCTTGCTTCCTTTTTTTGCCTTTCTAGCTGCCTTCCTTTTTCTTCTTTCTTCATCATTTAGAGCTTTCTCGGCATCGGTAGCCTCAAGCTGCGGGAGTGTGGTATTGATTGATGTAGAAGCACTTAGCTCACTGCTGTCGGTGTCATGCAACTGCACATCCTCCGGATCGATGTCAATGGGCTTCACACCACTAGTACCACCTCTGGGCTCCATACCTCACGCGGTAAAGCGCTCACGAGGTAACCTGCTCTGATACCACTTGTAGGATCTCTGGTTAGCCTAGAGGGGAGGTGAATAGGCCTATTAAAACAAAACTTGAACTTTTATCAAAATTAATTCGTGGCACTACCGCTCTAGGCCTACAGCACTGCCGGGTCAGAACAGTGGCACTACCGCACCTATAGACAACTTCGAGGCACAATTCAAAATCTGTGAATGAAAACTTAGATCAGAGAAATTACTGAGTTTCCTACAGGTATATGGATCACAGATCGATAACTAGAAGTGGTAGGAACACCACACACAAGTAGACGTCCACAAACCCTAGAAATCACCTCAACAACAATATGAAATGCAAGTGCAGTAAATCAAACACAAGGTGATACAAGTATTTATCCCATGATTCAGCTCGCCACCAAGGCTTGCCTAAGTCCACGTTGTTGAGGTTAACCACTAAGGCTAGGGCTTTTCAACCCTTCCTCGATCTCAAGTCAAGAGAGTTAACTCTTGAGATGAGGGGTGAGTTTACTAGCTTCAAGAGATAGTTATAAACCTCCTGAGGCTGCCACACAAGTTGGCAAGCTCCAAGGACGACGCTCTAGCCGGCTAGGAGCCAAGCTCCAAGAGTAATAAATAAAATCCTTTGGCTAAAACGCGAACCAAGTGCTCTTAGGCTTTGGGAATGAATGGATCTGCTCTCTAATCAAGTTTGGCACCTTTTTCTCTCAAGAATGATGGGAAATCACAAAGGGAAGCTTAGGAGCTCAAGGTTACCAATGGAGAAGAGAGAGAAAGAGCCAAGAGCTATTCTGGTCGGGCAGAATGGCTGGAGGTCGAAGAAGACCGTTATGAGGGAAGGGGTGAGGTATAAATACCTCCCAGAAGGGGTGAGGTATAAATACCTCCCTAACCCCAACTGTCAGATAAGTCACGGCATTGTCGTGGCTTATCTGCGGCACAACCGCGCTTTAGGCACGGCACTGTCGCACCAAGCTAGACAGCAAGGGATAGAACTGGGTTGAGCTAGCTGTCTTGCCTGAGCAAACTAAGGATGTAAGAGTATAAGATTGAGCACTTAATAGCATATGTTAGCTTAAGCATTGTGTCCACCATTATAGTACGGCATTTCCTATACTCAAATTCGAAATAAAAAAGAATTTAAACCTCCTTTGAGTTTGAAGCCCTCAACATTTGTAATTGGAGGCTCCTACGTTTTGTATAACATCCTCCACTGTAGATTCTCTGTTTGTCATCTTGATTAATCTCATTAGTCCTCTAATTGCGTGGTCATTATCACCAAAACTCACAATTATGGCTTGATTGAATTTTAAGGGGGCCATTGATAAGGATGGCAACGGGGTGGTTTCGGGTCGAATATCTGTGGGTTTCGGTTCTTGTGGGTTCGGGTTCGAGGATGATTTCTCACCCATAGTTTTCGGGTTCGAGGCCCCAAAACCAATCGACTTTGGTTTCGGATTTGGTTTTCCACCTATGGATATCCAATGGATATCTGAAATAAATCATTTGAAATTAAAACTCATGTTTAATAATATGCTAATGTTTAATAATGTGCTAATAATAACTTGTTTACTTAGATTATTAAATTTATTCTAAGTTGACTCAGGAAAATATTTATTATTGTTGCCTCTTGTTTGTACTAGTGAATATGTGTATATATATCATGCATATGTTTATAGAAAGTCCTTATTGCTCTTTCTATGTTGCCATACAAAGCGGGTTTCGGGTATCCGCGGGTTTGGTTTTGGGGACGGATTATCGCCCGAATCAGTGTTCCGTGCGGTTTCGGGTTTCAATTTCAGGTTTCAGGTTCGGGTGCACAGAGACTCCACCCGATCCGAATCTGCCCCGTTGTCATCCCTAGCCATTGAGCTGAGTTGAAATGGGAGAAACATATATTTTTAGCTTCATTCCACACCAATCCCTTATGAGAGCACGTTTTAAGAAGCATCACATGTGAAATTATTTCAAAAATATTTGTTTGGTACAAAATAACTTCAAACAACTTGTGAAGTTGCTAGAGAAACTGTGCCAAATAGAACCTTATTTTAAGAGAGACAATAGTCACGTATAGAGTGCATCTATACTATATAATTAATTAAAAAAAGAAAGGCACCAATAAAGTCTGAACTGTTGGGTCACATCTAACCCAATTTCACCCGAGAAGGAAAACATCACAAAACACGTCAGTGAAGATGCTGGAGATCAAATAAGATTTTTTTTTTGAACTAGTACACTCGTACCTAAGAACACGTACACACATTACCCCTACACAATACCACCTACAGATCTCAAATTTGACTTGACAAGTCAAAATATGCATCTTGTTAACGAGAGGCACATCGCCTATGAAAGAACAACCCGTTATCTTGAAAGAACAGTACCGTTAAACCTTAAAATAAATCTAGAAAATTTAACTTGACAAACTCACCACAAGCACCTCAATATCGATAAGTACGTTGCTTATCACTAAAGGAAAAACATTATTAACTCTTAAAATAAATTTAGAAAAATACATACGCCTATGTTAAATCAAGACTTGATCTGGCTCAATTAACCCAACCAGCTGAGTTAGTTGAATCAGAATATTTACTGATCTTCAATTTCTACCCCGTCATCTAAAAAGAAAGATCCACCAACCACTGGCCACTCATTAATAGCAATTAGTTGTTTACTCGGTGGAGTGTTTTCCTCATACATTGAACACACAGAAACAGTCACACACTAAACTCAGTCAGTGCAAACCAAACAAAAGACTCTTCCGACTCTTGGGCTTCCTTTTCTTCCCTATGTAAGGGCAGCTGTACTCCTAAGTCCTACCTCATAGTCATCGTCTTTGCATAACATTTCTCTGAGAGGAGGTTCTTCTCTGCATCCCTATCATCTTGGTGGGGCTTCTCCGCGAAGGTAAGGGGCATCTCGCCTTTCTTTTGAGCAGTAAAGAAGTTTGAGAGCCATGAGCCACTGCCGCTCTGTTTTCTTTACAGGTTACTTGCTAGTTTCGACTGGTTTTCAGGATGCGCAGAACTGCATTGTACTGTAGTGCGCCATTTTTTTGTTTTGTACATTTGTACTCTAGATTGCAGCTGTTAGGGTGCTAGATTCTAGTATCTTAGGGTAACACGCAAGTTTTGTTTTCTCGAATGAACCGTAAGCAAGAATCCTACCGCTGTAATTTAGTATAGTAACACGCACTATCTCTCAAGCTTACCTACTATTTCAATTTTCAAGGGGCAATATGGCTCATTTAAGTATTTAACAAGAAACGCATCTTTGGGAAGCCAAATTTTCTATTTTTGATACGGGGTCAAGGTATTGTTCTGCATGCTCTACAGCAGAGCAGAGCTTCTTTTCTGATTAAAGATGTATATGATGTAATGTAATTCGAATTGCAGCTGTCATGGCTAGAAGTGGTGGTTCTCGGACTCGAATGAAGAAACCTTGTGATTGCTGCAAAAGGTACTTGGACCATTTGGAACAAAAGAATCAAAATGTAAGCTGCTTCCTAGGGCATATGACTGCCAATTCTAAACATAGCATGGTAAGCCTTTGAAAGCTTTTTCTTTCTCTCCTTGCATTTTGATTGATCTGGAATAAATAAGTGGATTCTGGCTTTCATACTTTGATAAGCTTCATTTCGGGCCAGCCATAACTGCTAACTGAACAGATTGCAAACTGCTTGTTGTGACTCATGTTTTTAGACATTCAGTAAGTTTTATGCAGCTCCCGTTATTTTTTCCTTCAGAACTAGTTTATATTGTTGATATTGCTCTTTCCCACAACCTTTGCTATTGTGAATTTTTTACATGGCATGAGATTCTGATGTCGTATCTGCTAGTTTGCAGTGTGAACAATCTGCATTCATGAATGCATTTTCTGACTCTAGAGTCTAGAGAATACACCTTACATTGCTTGCTTCATATATTTTCTGATACTCTGTTAGTTTTTACAATTTCTCTGTTTACATCACTACGTTTTTGCTGTTACTACAGGTAGTGCCAGACAGATTTGTGAAGCAGTTTGGAGGAAGGTTGTCAGGAACCATCAAATTAGAATCCCCTAATGGCAATCTGTACGATGTTGAAGTTTCAGAGCACTTAAATAAGTTGATGCTCCGACATGGATGGGACGCATTTGTTGATGCAAATCACATAGAAGAGAATGACTTCTTGATCTTTCGTCACATTGAGAAATCTCATTTTGAGGTTCTGATCTTCGATACTGATGGCTGTGAGAAAGTCTTTTCTTGTGCTGGCCTAAGAAACACCCCATGTGTTCAAGAACGAAGTGTAGATTCTGTTGGTATTTCAAGCAGTTCTTGTCATGATACCACAGAATCATCTAGAAGTGAAAGGTCTGCAAGGTCTGAGAAGAGTGGATCAAGTAACCATGGAAAGACCGCAAAGATGGCTGCAACATTCTCATCATCTGAGGAGTCAGGTTATACCGTTAAGCATTGATTTAGTTAGCCACATATTTGCCTTGAAGTTTATGTCAAGCATTTCTAATTGTTTGTTGTGAAACTTTGTGCAGAAGACACTCCAGTGGAAAATGAACTTTCTGAGTCAGATGACCTTCAGACACGGCCTGTGGTTGATTATGTTTTAGCACGTAGAAGTTATCTATCTAAAGCACAAATGGAGAGAGTAACGGCTATTATTCAGAAAATTCAACCTGAGATCCCTGTTTTTGTAGCAGTCATGCAGAAGAGCAATGTTCAACCCCTGGGTCGTTTGGTAAGTCCAACATTAGCTTTTTATTGCAAGCTGTTATTGTTGGTGTATTGTGAGTGAAATTCATCTTCATAAATCTTCTGAACATGTGGATAAATGACCTTCTTTCTCATTGCTTCATCATTGAAAACGTTTTGCTTACTATTTTTTATTGTTTGTTGACATCATTTTCCATCTGTAATCAGATTATTTGTAAGGAATATGCAATCCCACATTTTCCACGAGAAACAATGTATATCACACTCCAGAGCCCGGACAAGAGCAAGGAGTGGCATCCCAGATATTACATAAGAAAAGATAAAAGTACGTACATTCTTAGGGGGCAATGGTTCAATTTTGTTCGTGACAATCATGTGCAGGAAGGAGACATATGCCTCCTTCTACCGACAAAAAGTCGAAGGAAATTCAAGTTGACGATCTATCTGCTTCGCGCAACAGCAACTAATTCCAAGGGTGGAACTGTTAGTAGAACTTGTTTTCAAAGGCCTGACCCATGCCATGCTAGATCAAGTGGAAAGATCGCTTCTGCAGTTAACGTTAAGGAAGAATCAACAGATGGTATCATAGCAAAACATAACAACTTATCAGATTTTAGATGGAATCCATTTTTGGTCTCTCAACTCTTCTGTTTGTTTACTTTGAACCCCAAGTCCAGTATCGTCTAAATATGGTACCTCAAGTCTCAATACCATTCAATTTTGGCCTCCCAGCCTATTTTTGGTAGCTTTCAATTGACGTGGAAATGGTTTTTCATGAAAGTTGGTATTTTCTGCCACCTAGGCCATGATTTGGCGCAGGCCTGCCTGTCATTTTCTCTCTCTGCCTGTCATTTTCTCTCTCTCCCCTTGCCACTCACACAGCAAAACGGCAGCCATGGAAAGAGAGAATGGAGATATGACATGCTATCCTGAGTCCCTGACGGTTGCATGGTCTAGTTGGCAAAAAAAAACAATTTGGAGGGAAAACCATGCCACGTCACTCCAAAACCATAAAAAAGGAGCTCGAGGTCAAAATCAAATGGTACTGATAGTTGGGGTTTTATATTTAGATGGTCTTGGAGTTAAGGGTGAAATTAGATAGACACAAGAGTTGAGAGACAAAATTGAAGTTATTCCTTTCTTATGGTGTAAAATCTATTTGTAGGAGAACATGTTTCATTGGAGAGTTACATGAAAGAAACTTCTGATGGATCTCCAAACAGCAAGGATTCTGGAGGTCCTCCTGAGCCTTCCTACATTTTACCAGAAATGAGCGGTCTATCTCGATCCCAAGAGAAGATTATTGAGGCCAAAGTGAG
This sequence comes from Miscanthus lutarioriparius, assembly GCA_904845875.1. Taxonomy (NCBI): domain Eukaryota; kingdom Viridiplantae; phylum Streptophyta; class Magnoliopsida; order Poales; family Poaceae; genus Miscanthus; species Miscanthus lutarioriparius. The sequence goes on from CAJGYO010000001.1 coordinate 115,557,844, forward strand.
AGCCATCAAATCTGAAGTTCCCATTTACATAGCAATAATGAGGAAGACCAATGCTGCTGTTTCTAAGCTAGTAAGTTTAATGCTTCTCTAAATGTTAAACTACTACTATATATTTTTGTTCTCCAGATTGTGGTTCTTATCATGTTAATATGGCACAGCGAAGTGAACATGTTTCTCGTCTGAATTCCAATCTATTCGTCCACTTTCATATCAACTAAGTATTTTCTACTACACCACATAAATGGCATATGCACTCTGAAAAAGTTTTGCAGAGTTGCAGAGTCGAATCATTGTGTACTGATGAACCCTTGGAATCAGTTCCTTTGGACAATGTCAGACTGTCATTGTGATGCATACACGTTTCTATTTCTAATCACCAATCTTGTAACGTATCAGGAATTCGGCAAAAAATATGGTGCTGCTCATCTTCCAGCTAGAGAGCAAACCATGGTGCTCCAGTGCAAGAGGAAGATCTGGAAGGTCCAAATGAAGGTTAATAGTGGCCACAAGAGGTTTCTGGGGAGAGGCTGGACGACATTTGTTCGTGACAACGGTCTGCAAGTCGGTGACCTCTGTCTGTTTGAACTGAAGAACGAGAGGAAGCTTACCATGGAGGTCCATATCATCTCCAGGGAGCAGTTTTAGCTTGAGATGGAAGGAGATTGTGTCCTGCGTGATCCTGTCTGCTAGTACCTCGTGGGTTATTTTGCTTGTTTTTTTTTTTGTTATATCTTTGAACTTAAACCATGGTGTGGTTAATCTCCGGACGGGCTGGCCAATTCTCTGATGACCATCCTGGGAGGTCCTAACTATGAACAGTTTCACATGTTGACAGACGCAACATCTTTTGGTAAGCCCTATATAGGACTCATGGTAATTGGTAAACCGGTGCAGGAATGGCACCGATCTTTTATATGATGCGAGATGGCATTGCTTGTGTTTATAATAGCTTGGGTACCTGTGCTCCCATGTTGTATAAATTGATAGGAATATTTTTTTCTTAGTGAAAACTATTCTACATTAAAAGAATTTCCAAGTATTTTTTTTAGACACAAAACGGTACACGGTACATCCAAGCCTGAGTGCTTCTAACCAGATCAGCCTGTGAAAACCGGAATTCCTAAACAGGGTTGTCCCAATTCAAAAACTTTAGTATCTAATTCCCAGACTATCACATACTCCCTCCGTTCCTAAATAATTGTTGTTTTCGTTTTTCGAGAAACAATTTTGACTATATTTATCCCTAATAATAAAGAGATAAAATTTCTGTCCATTTTTTTTTGTCCGTCTCCCTCTAACTACCTGACAATAGAAAGTTTCTTCCATCCGGACTTATATATATAACTCATATTCATACGAGTTAGAATAGCTCTTGCCTAGCGCGATACGGAGTCCAATTGCAAAGCACTTGATTTCCTCTGTCAAAATAGAAAAGTTATTTTTCCTCGGAGTCAAACTCCATCTCTTCCTCTACTAAATATAAGATCGACAATCCTACTCCTAAAGAGGCAGGCCATGCTCTCTCCCTTGCGTGTTGCATACATCCCTTCAATTCGAATAGGAATCTTAATCTTATTTTCCAAATACATCCCTCCCATCTGAATAGAAATCCTAATCTTAATTTCGAGATACATCTCTCCAGTCCAAATAGGAATCCTAATCTTATTTTTATCTTATACCTTATAATGTTAAAAAACCACAAGTCGCTTTTTCTCGCATGTCATCATCCTTTTTGATATTTCTCGCGCGTTGTTCTTTGTCCGAGCACGACAAACTCATATAAGCGTCCTGTTCGCTTGGGCTTGTTTGGCTGATAAGCCATGACTGAAAGTACTGTTGGCTGATCTGGTGTGAGAGAAAAATACTGTTCGTTGACTGAAAAGTACGGCTTATAAGTCAAACAAGCCCAAACGAAGGTCGACCCTACCATGACTTCAGTGCAGAAGCAAAGAGGAGGACGTCCGTGTTTGAATCAGATGGAAGCAGCCATAGTCGACAGGTGAGAGGAGCGGCAAGAGCGGGTTGTCAAGTTGTGTGGCCCAGCGCGAGCATCCGCGCGCGTGGCAAGCGACAGCGGATCGTCAAGCGCACGTCGAAGCATGGCTTAGCGATGTTGTCAAATCAACCTGATGATGCGCCGTGAGCCCGCGATCAATCAGATCATGCATGGTACGGTGGATACAAGCTCGATCTGATTCTAACGAAGGAGATCCTGCCTTGCTTCATCGCCTGGTCTGGATTTGAGAAGCTAACAATAGCCGGCTCAATTACCCGACGCTGTAGTGGGGCCAGACAGCCACGAGGACACGCATTGGGCAAAGGAGCGATGTCATGGCCCATGCTGCCTCCGTAGGCCGTAGCTCTCCACAACTGATTTATTGCAGATGGATTGGCTCCACAGCTGCATGCGAACTTACCCAGCGAAGGACATCTCTTAGGCACGTCGTTGGATCGTAAAGGAAGACAAGGGGCTTGACTTGCATCCATGACGGGTTTGTATGGGAGGTCTCGTGGATCCATGCTGCAGGTAGGTCTCGTTGCGGCACCGTCGCATAATATTCTAGGTCTCCTGTCCGTCCGTTAGCTGGCCGGACGTTCCGCGTTCTGTGCACCTGTTTGATGAATGGCCGACACTAAGAACAGCTCGCGATTGAGTCCGTGAGTGGATAAGCCCGCGTTTCTTTCTTTTTTTCTTCATTTTTTGTCGATTTTTTTTCAGAAATGTCACATGAATTTTTTCTCTCTTTTTTCACCGGAGATCACCGGCATGACCCTGTGACGCCTGACGGAGAGAGCGGGGGACCCTGTGACGGAGCCACAGGAGCTTTGACATGACGGCACGAGCACCGCCGGTACGCGCAGCTCCCGGCTCCAGGTACCTCTTCCTCTACGATTTGTGATTTGTCCTTCATAGAAAAAATTGTTTTTTTATCTGTGGATCTATGATTTTGTGATTTGTGATTGTCTAGAGGTAGAAAAAGGCTAGAGGTAGAAGGAGGATGAAGGCTATTGTATCTTAATTCTATGGAGAAAAAAAAATTCATGTGTGTATCCTAAACTCTATCTAATCGGTGTGTTCGCTGGTTGATTTTTGGGCTGGTTTGAACTGACTGATGCTGGTTTGTTGTGAGAGAAAAACACTGTTGGCTGGTTGAATAAGTCTGACTGAAACCAACAAGCGAACAGGGTAAATGCCTCACCAAACAAGTGAATAGGATATGGGATTAAGGCTGCTGAGAGGCCACAATGTTTAGTGCCGAAAATGATGCAACCGATTGTGATAATTAAGCAATTCAATTATAATTATGAAGTACTATGTTGGTAAACAGGCTGTAAAAGCTATCCGGTTTTGAGCAGTCTAGCGCAACAACCACAGTGTGCCTTATGTGACCGAACTTACGACTTTGCTCATACTGAGTTAGAACAAATCCCGTTTAGCAATAATACTAAATCTAATTTCAAGATGTATTAGATCTTGTAGACATACAGACACGAAATCTGATACTAAGACATGTTGGATCACATGTTGGATCACGTTGCAACCGCATGGACATATTTTACTAGCATATAAAAAATTATTAATATTTATGGTACAAAATTAATATCATTTAATAGATTATTGAATCTATTTTTATAATAAATTTATTTGGAGATACAAATGTTACACGTATTTTTCATAAATCATGTTCTCCTCGCAAAAAAAAAAAAGGTGATGATGGCGCTGAAAAGGTCCGATATATATTCTCTTGTTGGCATATAGCTTAAGAAGTGGAGAATGCATGCAAATCAGTGCATGTTTGTTTGCTGGTTGGGCATTTTGGTTGGCTTCTAATGGGAAGTGGGACTGTCGGAGTGAATGATGGTACTGGGAGGGGGAAAATATGTTCGGTGCACGTTGAATTGATTAATTAATAGGGCAATAGGGTAAATGATCGAACAGAGAGATGCACCTCATCAATTTTGCAGGGGCAGAGGGGACGGGCGAGCTCTAAAGAATTGGAGTGACGTGGCCTTACAAGAAGCTTGAAAAATCGGATAGTGGGGTTCGATGGCGGAGGGTGAATGTTAGCAACCCTTGGCAACTCGATCACACACCAACAATATAATCCCGGTAGGGATTCAAGATGAACTGGAGCAGGGGAGGAGGCAGCAGAGAGTACAGATAGGAGGAGCAAGGAGCAGGAGGCAGATCTAGAAGGCTCTAGAAGGGACTGGAGATAGTAATCTAGGTACAAGAGAGAGAGTCTTCGGGAGGAAGATGAACAGTAGACTAGGAAGAGATATTCTGATAATTTGTTCGATGTCTTGAGCTGCTGTAGCTTTTCTTCCTTTGTAGTGCTCGTCCCCTGCCGTCTTGGGCCTGTATGGGCTGTACATGTCAGCCCACTGGACAATCCCTCACATTCCCCCCTTCTTAAAGTTCGGGTTGCCCCAAGCCGATAGAGAAGATGGAAACCAGAGCACCGGGATCCAAAGTCTCGATGAGCTCTGATTGCGAACATCATATCCTCTGCACATTCCAGTTAGAAATGCGATGTATTCAGTGAAAGCACCACCACACTTTTGTTGCCTTACTCTGGTCTTAGGCCCCATATTGTCCATACAGGTTCAGAAACTTTAGTTCAGATTTCTCATCTTGCTTCCCAGATTTTTTAATATACAGCAGAGAAGAGCCCCCAGCTGGCACATCAAGGCACTGACCTTCATGGGCACCGGTAGATTTTTTACCATAGATTATACTGTCATCTTCACCAATGCCACATCTATCAACTACGAGTGACTGCAACTGAAACGCCTGGACCCTGAAAGCTGATAACCAAACACCATATTTCTGCTGTAAGGATGAAGGCAACGGGAACCATAAAACAGCTGAACAGCATGCCCAAATAGGTGACGACCAAGTAACTGTCAACTGGGCATGCATTTGTACTTTCTCGGACTTGTTGCACTGTCAAGTAGCCTTCGTAGCATCACGTATTGTGATGAACCCCTCATGCTACCAGAAGAAATAACACAGAACTGCAACTTAGCAATATCAGCTTGCCAAAATCTTGGTCCCTGAATTAGTTGTCGACCATGCTCTGTATTCCCAGGGTCAAACCTCTGGAGCAAAGAAGTCCGACAAACACCACCATGCCGCTGCTGTGTGTGCTCTTGAATTAGCGGAATAAAACTCATGGGCCAGAGTGCAGGAGTAATAGAATCCATTGAAGTCACTATCATGAGGTCTGACTTGAGTTTGGGCTGAGAGCATCCCATATTGATGATTTGAGCTGGTGGCAAACAGAAGTATATGATGTGCAATCCGGTCCAGCAACTGATTGCTTGTCTAACTGAACGTAACCATGGCATAGGCTGTAGCTTAGCAGCACCACTGATTAATCGCTGAACCGAAGATAACCATGGGGGCTTCCAATGCCAAATCAGAAGTAGCGGAGACTGAAACCATGGTTGCTGTAGCCTAGACACCACAGAATAACTCTTGGGCCTAACTGTAGTAGTAGCAGCAGCTAGCCCCAGCAATATACGACAGTTGAATTCTTTCCCAATATTCTCAAGCTCAGACCCCTCAAATAAGGCAACCGGACAAAGACCGTCACACTGCCACTGTGTTGCTTCTTCAGTCATCGCAAGAAAATTCCATACTGTTAACATCATCTTGCCTTTCCAGCTCCTCACAATTACAACTGGTACACTTCTGTGATCTCGATGAGCTGGAGGTGGCCATCCGTGCTTCCATAGACAAGTGGAACACCAGCTCGCAGAACCCTCATCCACTAGATTGAATGATGGCTATGGTTGAGGACGCAGCCCAGCATCACAGCTCACACAATGCAAGAATGTGACCCTACACTTGCACACTGAACAACTGAGCACAGAAAACAGAGATAACTGAAACCACAATTCTTTGCTTTGAGGTGGTGTCCATGGGGGCTTTGACCATATGACATCCTGCTCAGCGTCAAGAAGATTACCAACCACTAGTCTGTGCATACCTTATTCACTGAACACTTGAGCTTGAGATGGTTGTGGCCACGGTCGCTTGTCAAAGCTGTTGACAACCACGGCGGACACCCAAGTTGGAGTAGAACTGCTCAGTGCTGTGGTCAGCATGGAAGTGAAGCCACTGCGGCAATACATCGAACACTTGGTGAGCACGTAGTCAGCAGTATTGCTGGGGGCAGCGTCGATGCAGAAGCCGGCAGAGGCCGACTGTAAGAGCATCCGCGCAGGCGACACCGAGGCGACGATCGAGGCGGAGGAGAGGTGTGGCGTCACGGTGTCGTAGCCGAAGACCTCAGATCCGCTCTCTATGGGGTGCGACGCGGGGACGTTGAGCGCGTCGTCGATCCACTGGACGGTGGAGGCGGCCTCGCCGGCGGTGCCGGAGAAGACGGAGCCGAAGGGGGTGTCGGACGCTGAGAGGTCGAGGACGCGCTCCTCCGGGATGGGGGCAGGATGCTCGAACAGCCCACCCAGTTGTCGGCGACTACCGGGGCATCGTACTGCGCCGCAGAGGGCCGCTCGTTGCAGTAGATGTGCTCCGTCGTGTCGTGGTCGTGCGGCTCGAAGAGGCCGCCCCCGTTGTCGGCGATTACGGACTGCGCCGCGCTGTTCTGCTCGGGGGTGCCGACGCCAAGCGCGACGGCGGCATCCCGCTGCTCCCCCGCGGTCCGGGCGCCGCTCCGAGGAGCCAACCGCCGATCCCACGCGGCGTCCAGATCGGCGAATCGCCGATCCCACCTCGCGTTCTGCTCGGCGAACAGCTTGTCGAGAGCGTCGAGGATGAGCTTGGCGTCGAGGGGATTCATGGTGCTAGGGTTGAAATAAATAGCTTTCCTTTGTTTCAAAAAAAAGAAATAAATAGCTTTCTAGAATTCCGGGTATACATAGCACTTTCGGGGGTGTTTGATTCGCTGACCAGTGGGGTCAGCAGGTGGTGTTGCGATTGTTGGTGCTGTGAACCCGGTTTACGTCAGTATGCTCGTAGACCAGTGTCTGATCGAGCTATCCGTCCAGTGAACCAGTGCGACCTCTATTGCTGACTAGTGGGCCTGCAGTGCGGCCGTTGCCGCAAGTTACTGTATCACGGGCTGACTTTATGGACCGGTGGACCAGAGCGGCTTGGAGTTAGTGGTTCATGAGAACTGGGTGTTGGAGCGAAAGAGGAGAGGTGGAGAGCGAGCGGCATGCGACACCAGGCTCGGCGGGCCTGGTGGAGCAGCGGACGGAGGGAAACGGGAGGCCGGCGGCCGGTAGCGTTGAAGGACGGCGGTGCGCGGCCGAACCTCACCGGATGGCTCGCCATGCGCCGATCTTGGTGGGCTTCGACCAGACTAGTGTAGGCGAGGAGGCGGAGCCGAGGAGGGGAGGTCTCGCTGCCAAAATCCACAGGTGTGATTGGAACGATTGGATCAGACCTGATGGGATCGTATATTCGTAACTTTTGCCAGACCTGATGGGTCATATCATATTATTGCGCACGCGCAGGTAATCTGACGAAATATTCTGAAGCATCAATGTTCTTCTAGATTCCTGACTCCTGACTGAGCTCACATGAGCATTCATATTCTGAGCTTTTGGGTTCCTCCCACTTCTCTCCACACAAATGGCCAGTAGATGTGTGTTGTGTTTGCAAGGAGTGACTGCTGGCAAGTCAATACGAACGATTGGATACAGGCATGTATTGCAAATTACCATTTAATTTCTACAGGTTGTTTCATCTGGGCCACAGTATAATACATTTCGTTTCTTTAGTGATGCGGAAACTGTTAACTAATTATAAGTACATGCTCCATTTCATTATTATTATTTTTAAAAAAAGTTATACTATACTCCTTTTCAGAGAGGACATGATGGCAGCTTCGTTCTGTGTGTGGATTCCCTGCAATAATTCACTGAACTGTCATTCCATCAAGTCTTCCTAAAAGAGAGTTGATCACCTCTGCTTTTACTTCTGTATCCATGTAATGGTGATGCCTGGCTTCATGGCTTGTGCGCGTGTATATATGTGTGTGTATCACTAGCTCTGAGGCTATCAGCCTATCACCATTCTTCGCCGGAGCTTCTGTGCAGAGGCAAGGGTGTTTTCTCTTCTCCTTCGAGCATCAATAATGTAAGAGAGTGAAGAGCAGCTTTGATTTGTTCAGTTCTTTGCATTATATTTTTGTTTGATTTTGAGCCTGCTTTTGTCTGGTACTGGTAGTAGCATAGGGAACCATTTCTCTTGAGCTGAATTTTAAAATGGATTATATTTTGGGTGCCCAATTGCAACATCTTAGTGTAATGCAATTGCTTTATTAAACTATGCATAGACAAGAGTTGCCACCTCTGTAATGATTTCCAGGGGAAAAAAACTCGTTTTTTATAGAGCAAACTATATTTTTGATGTAGTGTTAAGATTTTTTTTTTTATGCTGGAAATGAGCTAGTGTGCAGCAGAGCAGAGTCTTCTTTTTAATTGAATATGTTTCTAATACGAACTGCAATTCCAGCTGACATGGCTAGAAGTGGTCCTTCCCGAATGAAGAAACCTTGTGATCATTGCAAAAGATACTTGGACCATCCGGATGAGAAAAATCAAAGTATGAGCTGCTTCCTCAGGCGTATGACTGCCAGTCCTAAACATATCATGGTAATACTTCTCAAGTTTGATATCTTGCTTTCCATAACTTGCATTTCCCAATATTTTATACCAAAAATGTAAATTTCGATTTGGTAAATGGAGACTGGATTTAGTACTTTGATTAACTTGATTTGGGGTAGGCAGGAAGAACTGAAGGGTGCTAGGCTGCTAGCTACTTCCTGAACACTGGGAAGAGTGACACCCCTACGACCATATGGTCCTCATAGTGAGAAACATAATTTAAATCACAGAAGTTCTTAAATTATTTTTAGTGTTTCATTTGATATGTCCAAGGCTTAAAACAGTGACAGAAACTCTTGTATGCCGTGTTAAAATAGCCAAAGCTTCAATTTCCCTTTTCTAAAGACATCATAAATGTAGTTTGCTCCATAAAAAAACGATATCTGTTTACTGATACATATCCTGTGTTCCGGACAAACATATCTCAGATTACATTATTTGTTTTCGGTTGACCTGGCCAGGACTTGCTCTATTTACATCAATTCCTTTCAATGTTACTACAGATTGTGCCAAACAAATTTCTGAAGCATTTTGTAGGAAAGTTATCCCAAACTATCAAGTTAGAATCCCCTAATGGCAGCGTATATAATGTTGAAGTTATGGAATGTTATAATAAGATGGTTCTCAGACATGGGTGGGAGGAATTTGTTGGTGCCCATCATATTGAACAGAACGACTTCTTGCTGTTCCGGCACATTGAAAACTCTGTTTTCAAGGTTCTGATCTTTGATTCCGATGGTTGTGAGAAAATCATTTGTTGTGATGGCATAAAAAGCATCCCAAGTGTTAGAGAAACAAGAGTAGATTATGTTGATATTTCAAGCAGCTCTCAGTTTGATACCATAGGATCGTCAGGGAAACTTTCCAGTCGACATGAGGAAACTTTGAAGATGACTGTAACATCCTCGTCATCTGGTGGCTCAGGTTAACAGTTTTAACTTATAAGTTACTTTCATATTTGCCTCAAATTTTACCTTACTTATTCCTATTGCCTGTTGCGTCAATTTGCACAGGAGAAGACATTCCATCTGAAAATGAATCTTTTGAGTCAGATGATCTTCAGGCACCAGGGGCTGATTATATTGTATCACATCGAACTTATCTATCTCAAGAACAAAAGGAGAGAGTAACTTTGCTGATCCAGGAGATTCAACCTAAAACTACTGTTTACATTGCCGTCATGCGGAAGAGCCATGTTCATCCTCCAGCTCCTTCTGTTGTAAGTTCACTACTGTTGAATAGCATGTCACCGCTCCCAAAAATTATTTCCTTTTTGCTGATGTACATGCTGCCGTAGGTATAAGCTAAATTTAACCCTCTTCAAATTCTCATGAGCCTTCTGACTATATGTGGACAAATGACACTTTTTTCCCTTTTGTTTACTGTTGAAACTATTATTTTTTTAGTAATCTTGGTTGTTTGTTTACATCACATCATGTTCCATCTGTAATCAGGATATTATAAAGGAATATGCATTTGCATATTTTCCACATGGAAACGCAAATGTCACACTTCAGAGACCAGGCAAGAGCAAGAAGTGGCATCCCAAATTCAACACAACAAAAGGTAGTGTGTACAGGCTTCAAGGGCAGTGGTTAGACTTTGTCCGTGACAATGATGTGCAGGAGGGAGATATCTGCGCCTTTTTACCGGAAAAGTTTGGGAGAAGTTTTACGTTTACAGTCTATCTAATTTGCGCAGCAGCTACTTGTTCCAGGAGTGAAACTGGTTTTCAAAGGGCTGGCCCATGCCCTGGTGGATCTAGTCCAAATATGGCTTCAGAAGTTTATACTAAGGAGCCAACGGATGGTATTATTGCAAAGTATTAGAAAATCAATTGCATTTTGGATTACTTATTATTCCCTTCTTATACCCTAAAACTATCTGCAGGAGAGCATGTTTCATCGGAAAGTGACATGAATGAAAATTTGCGTGAATCTCTTGAGAGAGAAGATTCTGGTAGTCCATCTCAGCCTCTCTACATTTTACCATCCAATAGCGGTCTATCTAAATCCCAAAAGAAGATTGTTGAAGAAAGAGTGCAAGCCATCAAATCTGAAGTTCCCATTTATGTAGCAATCATGAGGCGGAGCAGCCTTGGGATGTCTCGGACACCTACACTAGTAAGTTCAATTCTCTTCTAAATTCATTCAGTTATTATTATTCATTCTTCTAAAGTTAGTTACTGTCACCTTAACCTGGTTTATTGATGTTGACATGATTGCTGTTGTATGAATGCCAAACTGTATATGCACCTGCTTTCATATATGAAAAACTTTTTGTTACAACATGAGTAATGTCTTATTCCTCCCTGTAAAAGACTGCGTATATAAAGGCCAATAATATAAATTTAGAATTAGTTCATTTCAAATGTCCGCCTCGCTGTCATTGTTTTTCTAACTTTCTATATCTGTGACACATCAGGAATTAGGTTTGCTTTTCTAACTTTGTATACATAACACATCAGGAATTAGGTTCGCGATATGCTACTGCTGTAAATCTCCCAGCTGGAGGGCAAACTGTGGTGCTCTGGTGCGGGAGAAATATATGGAAGGCCAATATAGTGACAACTCGTCAAAGACATTATCTTTCTAGAGGTTGGCACAAATTTGTTATTGACAATGGTCTAGGTTTTGGTGATATCTGTCTGTTTGAACTGAAGAGGAAAGAGAGGAAGCTTACCATGATGGTCCATATCATTCCCAGGAAGGAGCTTTAGTTTGTAGTATAATCTAGAAGAAAATGGTGACCTTTTCTTTGTGCTGGCACCCTTGTGGTTTATTTTTGTTATTTTGTAGTACTTTGAAATAATCCATGGTTGTCGTCGAATTATCTGTGCAACTCTTTAATTTGATGCACGCCATCAGTATCCATCCAGACTGGTTCTAGTAATTTTTAAGCAATGCAGCATCTTTTGCTAGTTAATTCTTATGGTAAAAAGGAAAATTAATGCAATACTGTTTGTGTTCCATTAGTAGGCAACTGCAAGCGTTTTCCTTGCTGTGCAAATTTATGAGTGCACGGTACACAGACAAGAAAAAAGAATATTCAGGGTAGTAGCCTGTTTTCATTAGTGACTCAAGTTTTTTTTTTCACAACTAGATTGCAAATTAGTTAGGCTAATTTGGGGTAGTAACGTGTTTTCAAGACAAGATTGCTTCCTGATGATGTGGTAATAGTGAGCTTGCTGACCGGTACAACAGCATTCACAATGGTCAGTGATGCCACCGCTCACTGTCGGAATAACAGTAGTGTCTGCTTTTGCTTCACTTGCAGTAGCCTCCATATACAACTTCTCAGAGTTGAGATCCTTGGACAGATGCAGCCTCCACAAGCACTGCCGCGTCCGCGAGGTTGATGTCGGTGTCCATTTCAATGCCCAGCGTCAAAGAGTTGGTGTGCGGCTCGATATTGGTGACACCAGGAACAGCATCAATGTTTGTTGCATATGCAACAACATGGCTTTTGTGCTCCTTTAGGCTCCATTCGTTTCGCTGAAAAAAAAATCGAAACATTGTTCCGGTTGATTTGGGGTAAGAAAAAACACTGTTCCGGCTGAAAAAACAAGCTGAAAAACACTGGTCAAAGATGAACTCACAGTGTTACAGTAGCTCACAACCAAATTGGTACTCCCCTGTCTAAAATAGACGTCAATCTCACTTCGAAGTCAAACACGTTTAACTTTGACCAAATATATATAAAAAATATTAATATTTATAATAAATAATTAGTATCATTAGGTAGATCGTTGAATATACTTTCATAATAAACTTGTTTGGAGATATAAAATGTTATATGCATTTTCTACCAACCCAGTCAAAGTTGAGAAAATTTGACCTACATGATCCCATAACGACTGCTATTTTGGGACGGAGGGAGAATTGCTGTGATCCTAAGACGACCCCTACTCCATCTGTCTTTAAATAACTATCATTTTCACTTTCTGAGGAAACAACTTTGACTAAATATATATAAAAATAATAATATTTATGTTATAAAATTAATATCATTAGATAGGTCGTTTAATCTAATTTTATAATAATATTTTAGAGTACCATAAATATTATGAAAATAGTCTTGTACCAGTACCATAAATATTATTATGAGCGGATATACTAGCACCGGTACATGACTACAAAGCGATTTTTGTGCTTCTCATCAGGGTTTTTTTTTTTTTTGTTTGCTCTTTTCCGACGTAGAGACAACAGACAAGCTTGCTGGACCCAACGGCGCACCGCAGACCCGCCTTGGCGCCGCCTCCCTTAGACCCTTACGCTAAGCCCTTGCAAATGCCCCCCTGGCTTCTTGGAGGGAGATTCCGGGATTAGGGCCGATTTGAGCATGGTATGTATACGCGATTTCTCCACTCTCTGTCATGCTGTGATTTCCTGTTCCTTTTTCGGTTCTTTGGCGGCGGAACAAATGTGGCCGGAGCGAGTTCGGTTGGCAGTGGCAATGCAATGCGTCCCTCACAGAAAAGAAAGGGCCTGATCTGCGATTTTTGGATGCCCCCGTTGGGCAACAAGATCATTGCATTACTGTTTTGATTCGCATTACCTGTTGTACCGTTGGCTTGGTTTTAGTGCTCTGGTGCCCAATCAGGATTGGAATTCACGTTACGCCCATTGAAATGTTAACATTGCCCCCATTGTGCAACAAGTTTTTTGTTTTGTGGTAATGTGCAGCAAGATTTATTATTTTGTAAATGCTGCTGGCGACTGCTTGTAACCTAGGAAGGATTGTGACCTTTATATGGCCCACTTATGCCCTTCAGCCTTTGATTTGCACATCAGGGGTGGGATGGGAGCATATGTCATAGCCAGATGATGGCTGGGCAATGGCTTGGTACATGGTGTGGTAGAGATTTTTATTTGGCATTGTCATGAATGGTGGCAATTATATTAATTTATTAATGAGCAGCCTTGGCACTTAGGTAAATTTAGGTGGATCAGATCTAAGAAAGGCAAATAAGAAATCTAACACAAGAATACAAACATGCTATGTTTGTGATGGATGACTAATATTTGAACCTTCTTTATTTTTATAGGTAGGCTAATACTTTTGGTATTTTTACAGAACACTGTGTGTGAAGTGTGTGGCAATATTGGTTATAAGTGTCTTCTGATAGGTTGCAGAGGCTGCAACAGTTCTGTGGTGCACCTGTATGTTTTCTTTTCATCCTAATGATGGTTTATTTTATTTTATTCCTGTTTATGTGAACAATACCAAGTGTTCAACCTTCTAGTGTAATTATGTCGGTGTGCCATTGATTACGATTGGCTTTTTCTTATTAGGATTTGTCATTCTGTAGATACTGTTTGGAAAAGGTTGTCTTTGATGCATCATTGGTAGAGTGGTGGTGTTATGAATGCCTACAATGGCGTGGTGAAGTTACTCGTGGCAGGTTTCTAGAGAAGGCAGAGGACATATGCCAACAAGATTACAGAACTAGCAATGAGTTGCCACATAGAACCATTGGTGCCAATGTAACACAGCCATCCATTCTGCAAAAAAATGCCATGGAAAAATTCTTGCCTCATTCACCAAATGATAGTTGTGAGGAAGTGTTTTCTTGTTCTGGCTTCAGAAACAACACAAGTGCTCAAGAAAGAAGTGTAGATTCCATTGATATATCAAGCAGCTCTCAACACGATACCACTGAATCATCAGAAAGCATTGAAAGCTTTGCTGAGTGTCAGAAGGGTATAACCTGTCATCGTGGCAAAACATTAAAGAAGGATGCAGCATCCTCGTCATCTGAGTTTTCAGGTAATACCGTTATTGAAGTAACCCACATATTTTACTCGAACTCCACCATCTCTTATTATTATAATTCATTGCAAAAAAATTTTACAGGAGAGGACATTCCCTCTTCAAATGATTCTTTAGAGTCTGATGATCTTCAGGCACCCCCAAGGGCTGATTATGTTTTATCGTATAGAAGTTACCTATCTGAACCACAAAAGCAGATATTAGTGGCATTTATCCAGGAAATTCGACCTAAAATCACTATTTTTGTAGCAGTCATGCAGAAGAGGAATATTCAACCCCCAGGTCCTTTTCTGGTAAAGTCACTACACTGAATAGACAACTCCCGTCTCCCAACATAAAATTGGTTGATAGCTTGTGACCAACTTATATGAGAAATTTATCTGTGATCTTCAAGTTGTCATGAATCTTCTGAACACATGTGGACAAATTACTTCTTTTTTTGCTTAATGACTGAACCATTTTGTTTAGTATTCTTAGTTGTCCTTTAACAGCATCACATCATGTTTCATCTGTTACCAGGGTATTTCCAAGGAATATGCATTTGCACATTTCCCACATGAAAGCACAAATGTCACACTTCAGACCCCTAGCAAGAGCAAGAAGTGGCATCTGAAATTCTACAAGAGAAATGCCAGTAGAAATTACATGCTTATGGGGAAGTGGTTAGACTTTGTCCGTGACAATCATGTGCAGGAAGGAGATATCTGCCTCCTTTTCCCAACAGAGGGTGGGAGAAGATCCACATTTATGGTCTATCTACTTTGTGCAACAGCGACTCATTCCATAGGTGGAGCTGGTTTTCAAAGGGTTTGCCCATGCCCTGGTAGATCTTGTGCAAAAACAGCTTCAGGAGTCCATATTATGGATGAAATAACCAATGGTATTACAGAAAAATATTACGAAATTAGCAGCATTTTAGATTATTGCTTACCTATGGCCTAAAACTATCTGCAGATGAACATGTCTCCTTCGAAACTGATGTGCATGAAATTTCTGACAAATCTCTGGAGAGTGAAGACCCTGGTGGTTCACCTCAGCCTCCATACATTGTACCATGCAGGAACTCTCTATCTAAATCTCAAAAGAAGATTGTTGAAGAGCGAGTGTGAGCCATCCAATCTGAAGTTCCCATTTGTGTAGCAGTTATGAAGAACAATGTTGGTGATGCTCAGAAGTGGATGCTAGTAAGCACAATTCTTCTTATGGTATTGAATCATTATTTTTTATTGTCTGGACGGTTCCTGTCATCTCAACTTGATTTTTCTAAGTTGGCATATAACTTTGCTTGTTTAAGAAAAGGGTTATGTGTCCTGTCATTTCAATGCGTTGCTAATTTTCTATCTATAACACATTAGGAATTAGGTGTACGATATGCTTCTGTGCATCTTCCAGCTAGTGGGCGAACTGTGGTGCTCCAGTGCATGGGGAAGACATGGGAGACACAGATGGTGATTCATAATGGTAGAAGGTGGTTTCTTAATGGAGGTTGGTCCAAATTTGCTCGCGACAATGGTCTTCGAGTTGGTGATATCTGTCTGTTCGAACTGAAGAAGAACAAAAGGAAGCTTACCATGAAGGTCTATATCATCTCCAGGGAGCAGTTTAGTTTGAAGTAGAAACAAAAGGTTTTCTGTCTGTTGGTATCTCACAAGTTATTTTTCTCGCTTTGTACTCTCAAGTGAAATTGATCCATGAACAACTCTCAGACAGCAACGACTATCCACCCTGTGATAATGTAGTAGGTTTTCTAATGTTTGGCGATTGCTTTTGTACAGTTTCTCAGAGTTGCAAATGCAGTATCTTTTTCTAGCTGCTACCTGTTATATTAGCGTGTGCTTCTTATGCAGAAATAGCATGTTTATCTTATATCCTGAAGATGATATTTCTTGTCTCAAATACATTTCGGAGTACAGATTTGAGAACTCGGAAAAACTGTTCTTACAGAAGAATCTTTGGAAAAATGTAGTGTGAGATGCCGAGATGACAACTTTGTGCTTCTTGCCTATTTTCATTAGTGAAGCACAAATGGTATCTGTAGTTCTGTTTTTTTTTCCCTATTGGGAAATGGTTTTAGATTATTTTTTATTTTTATTTTGCAGTTACAATAATCAGGGGGTACAGTTTCAAGTATCAAAACCTGAAGCCGGGCCTAAACGTTTCAGTAGCTCGATTTTTGCAGGACGTATGGGTACCTAAGAGGAAAATTGACAGAGTTCAGCACGAAAAATAAAGTTATTGGAGGTATACATATGGCAAATGTAAATTATTTTTGAGAAATGGTATTTTACAGAACTACTCCTGGAGTGATGTTGTAAATTATATTTAAACGAACTAAGATATTGGAAACTTAAAAGCGGAAACAACCACTTTATAGTTTATGGATGAAGTTGAGCCCCTAAAAACAAATTTTGAAGACGGAATCAGACACTATAGTGCTGTAGTATTGAAATGAAATTGAGCAAAAAATAAAGTTAAGTGATGAAATTGGCTCTTGAACGATAGTCAAGGGGTGCAAATAACTATTCCGTATTTTGCAACTATGCTGAATAAGTGAATAGGGTGACCGTTTGCAATAAAAATGGCTTATGGTGTAATCTGAAACACCAAATGGCATAACAGGCGAATTTTCTAATTATTTTTCTAGCAAATAGCCTGAGGTATAGTTTAAGCACGTGCGCGGATCGGCGGATTAGAAACTCGGTCGGTAGGAGCTAGCGGCGAAGGCCCACGCACTGCCCGGTAACCCAAGCGGCTGTCCAAAGTCCAAACTGGTTTGTGAAATGCAATGAATATCGCGTGGGATTGCAAAACCCGGTATTACTAGCGCTCGGACGTCTGGACGGACACCCGCCTCCTCCTTGCCCACTGCCACCTCCGCTACCGCCTTGGCCGTCGGCTACCTCATCGTCAGCCACCCACCCCCGCCGCTCCTTCCCCGCCCTTGCTAATCCCAATCCCGGCGACTCGCCTCCTCCTCCCTGCCCACCACCACCTCCGCCACCACCCTGGCCGCAGGCCGCCCACCTCCGCCGCTCCTTCCCACCCTTCCTAATCCCAATCTTGGCAACTTGCCTCCTCCTACTTGCCCACCACCACCTCCGCCGCCGGCTACCTCGCCGGCAACCTCATCGCTGGCCGCCCACCCTCGCCGCTCCTTCTCCGCCCTTCGTAATCCCAATCCCGGCAACTTGCCTCCTTCTCCTCGCCCCCGCCGCCGTTTGTCTGGCCTCGTCTACTCGGCGGCGCCACCACGATTGAGCTCACTGCCGGCCGAACCGTCGCCACCGCTTGTCCAGCCGCCTCCCCCGGGCCTTTCCTTTCTAAGGCCGCCAGGTATTGGCTGGTGGCGATGGCGGCGCGCGGAGGTGACGTCCAGCATTACCGATTGCAAAATCCTTTTGCTCCGCCACCAGTGGTATGAGCTGACCCATTAGACGTGTCAGGGGCGGATTTAGCATCAATCAGTCGGTGCTTGAGCCTTCTACCATTGAAAGTATAGAGTACCCTCCTAAATTCTTTATAAGCCATCAGGAAGTACAGAGCGTGCGAAAGAGTACCGCTCCCAGTTTCCGTGGCATCGCTTGAAATTGGCATCGCCTGCCACAGCGTGTGAAGTGAAGCTTTTTTTTTTTTTTTTTTGTTCACCACTTAAGCACAACCTAATTTCTTGTGATGGTTTCACTTTCACTTCCCAGCTTCCGACCGTGCTTCATGTCCGGATTTGGTTATGGCCGTATCCCATTCCGGCCTGAGTGACCCGATGCGGAAACAATACGAGGAAGGTCTGACACTGGCGGTGGCCGCCGCCGGTGGGTCGTCCAAAGCCAAATCCAACGGCGCGCCGCAGCTCCTCCGTCTCTCCTCGCCCGCCGCCTATACTCCGTTGACCGACCGCCGCTGCGCCCACGTCCGTTCGTTCGTTAAGCCCTCGCACAAGCGTGGCCCTCCGACCGGCCGAAACCCCGGCGGCCTCCTGGAGGTTCCGGATTGGGATCGGTCTGAACTGCTGAGGCCGGCGGGGGCGTTCCCTTCTCATTTCTTGGAGTGGCATGGTGGTGGTGACCGGTGAATATGGTATGTATGCTACTCGATTCCTCCTCACTCATCCTCTGCGATTTCCTGATATGCTACCACTGGTTGGCTGGGAATGTAATGCGCCCACAAAAGCGTGGTGCCCGGGGTATCAGCCTCGTCTGGATTGCTCCCAAGTCCCACCGCGCTGCGAGATTAACTAGGGGCACTACTGTTTCCTTCGGTTTTAGTGCTCCTGTCCTCAATCAGGATGCGATTCGCGTTCGGGCGATTCGGATACTAATCAAATGATATCGATTCCTCCCATCGATGCTGCCATTGCTTTTTACTGTATTGTATGAACCTTCTGCTGCTGTTGTCTGTAGGCAGTCTAATGCGCTTCGAGTAGTAATCAACTGATGTGACACCCACCTGGATAGATAATCTTTTCAGCAAAGATGGGAATATTGCCGGAACAATTCGATTATTTTTTGTGTTAGTGAGTTACTGGTGAGTGGTGACAGCAAACCTTTTTGTGTTTGTGCAGAACACTGTGTGTGAAGTCTGTGGAGATGTTGGTTACAGACAACTTCTGCTATGTTGCAGAGACTGCAAGCATTGTGCTGTGCACCAGTATGTTTCCTTTTACCCTAATGATGCTTTATTTCATTACATTCGATTTTATGTTGTGCTTATTAATGGGTGTAGTGTAGACAACAATATTTTTTTTCCTTATTTGACAAACCACATTATCATTGTAGGGGGGTATGTCTAGTTTTTATCCAGCGTTTTACATCATTATTTTTTTTCCCAATCAATTCAAAAGCCGAGTAGACAAACTATATGAATCTATCCCTACCTTCACATTCCATTGACTTATAAATGGACATTTGCAAATCATATAATACCTAAATGGAAAACTCAAGTACCTTCTGTAATATAGTTATGTTGTTACAGCTTATTAATTTATTGTTCGCCTTTTCTTATTATGATTCGTCATTGTGTAGATACTGTTTGGACAAAGTTGTCTTCGATGCATCGTTAATAGAATGGTTCTGTTATGAATGCCTACAAAGGCGTGGTGAAGTTACTTGTGTCAGTTCTCTAGAGAAGGTGTCAAGTGAAAGGCCAACAAGTCATGCTCATTCTCGTTCTCCAGTACATCAGCTAATTACCAAGAGTGTGGAGTCAGTAAGGGATGCAGGGCCATGGAGAAATCGAGAAAATGAATCATTTGCGACTAAATATACATCTCTCAACAAAATTTATTCTTCGGTTAAGAAGCACACTAAAAAGAAGTCAATTATGAAACCAATGGGTAACTGCACAAATAGAAAAGTACGAATTGCTAAAGTTACCACCCAAGCGCAGAAGCATCACGCTCTTGTGAAACCATTGGGACAAAATCAGCTCAGAGCAACCACAGCAAGAACCAGCAGGTGGACCATGAAAACCCTGTTGCATTGAACACTGAGCAGCCTTGTCCTTTGACTGTGAATAGCTTGGGTAAATTGGGTGATAATCACCAGTCTCACCTCTTAGAAACAACAGAAGGGTTGGCTAGCAAATTGAAGAAAGTCCCACAATCACTCACAGCACCATTCAAAGGATTAGAGAAGAGAGAGAATGTGGTTTTAGGATCAAATAATTTAGGGTCATCATGTTCCACAGCTGACCTTGGAAACTCGGTTCTTGGAAAAAGTGGAGACAAATCGAATAGAATGAAGGATAGTGGTGCAAACTTGTCTTCCAAACACACTGATCATGACAATCAGACAAATCAACACACTTCAGATGGCTGCAAGAATATGGAAGGCAAGTCTGTAAAGGCTAAAAAAACTGTGGTTGATGCACATAAAAAAACGTTTTGGACAGTGGACTCACTGAGAAACGACAAGGACAAGTCTGAAGCACATGGTGATAGTAACAAGGATATCTTAAATGGCTTCACACCAGGAAGAGACAAGGAAGAGGTCACACTCCAGCTGGATCATAGGGCTAGCAATGAGTTGCTGCCAAGAAGCATGGCCACCAATGTACCACAGCTGCCCACTCTGCAAAACGATGTTGTGGACACAGTCATGCCATATTCACCCAATGATGGTTGTGAGGAATTATTTTCCTGCCCTGGCATAAAAAACATCTCAAGTGTTCGAGAAAGAAGTGTAGATCCCATTAATATTTCAAGCAGTTCTCATGATACCATAGAAGCATCCGAAAGCAGTGAAAGATTCAGGGAATGCCAAAAGGCTAGCTCCTGTCGTCACCGGAAAATTGTGAAGATGGCTATGGCGTCCTCATCATCTGAGGAGTCAGGTTAAAGCATTATTCAAGTTCCATGCATATTTACCTCGAATTGTACATCACTTGTTATTAAACTCTGTTGCGAAATTTGGTACAGGAGAAGACACTATGTAGTGGAGTTACTAGAAAAGGACCCGGGCTTGCACATTGTTTCTCCGCATTATTGATATAAAAATTGTGAATTCAGATTGAATTTCCTAAATAAGCTTCATTACGTATCTTTGGAGTATGTTTTGGCATGTAGAAGTTATCTATCTAAAGCACAAAAGAAGAGAGTAATGAAGCTTATTCAGGAAATTCAATCTGAATTCACAAATTTTATATCAATAATGCGGATAAACAATGTGCAAGCCTGTAACGTCCAGTCCCGACATACATGGCCCCGGCCCACTCTTCCTAGGAGTGGTCCGACCTGCGTAGCAATCCGTTTGAATTTTCGTCCTCGTTTCGTTCAAAACGATTAACCGAAAGTTACTACGTGTCCCTGGCCCTGGTATTTAAGTCGATCCGGCGATCTCAGAGTTTCCAGGTACTAAACTGGGTGCGCAGTATTTTTCGTGGCGCTACAGTAAACCGTGAACAGTACCCCCGAATTTGGCCGTCCATTTTTGTGTGAACAGTGCTCGGTCTAAGTACCCGAAGTTCGGATGCTACAGTACCACCTGCCCACAACTGGATTGGATTGGGCCCACTTCGGCCCATTAGGATGTTACAAAGCCCGGGTCCTTTTCTGGTAACTCCACTACTACTATTGAATAGGCAACTCATTTATATCAACATTTACTGTTTGTACTCGCTGCATTCCAAATTATAAGACATTTCGTTTGATAATTTAGAATGGAAGGAGTAGATAATAGTGTCACTGTATGGGAAATTTACCTATGAGATTCCGGTTGTCATGAATCTTCTTAGCATCTTGTTCCATTTGCTATCAGGGAATTACCAAGGAATATGCAATTGCACATTTCCCAGATAAAACCACAAATGTCACTCTTGAGACGCCTGGCAAGAGCAAGAAGTGGCATCCCAAATTCTACAAAAGAGATGAAAGTAGAAAGAACATGCTTATGGGACGGTGGCTAGACTTTGTCCGTGACAATCATGTGCAGGAGGGAGATATCTGCCTCCTTTTACCGACAAAAGATGAGATAAGATACACATTTATGATCTATGTTCTTCATGAAACAACTCATTCTAGAGGTGGGGCTGGCTTTCAAAGGATTGGCCCATGCCCTGGTTCATCTAGTGCAAAGATGGCTTCAGAAATCCATATTGAGGAGGAACCAACCGCTGGTATTGTTGCAAAACATAAAAATACTATTAGCTCTCTAGATTATTCCTTTTTTTATGGTCTAAAACTGTTTGCAGGAGAACATGTTTCCTCGGAAAGTGATATGCAAGAAATTTCTCATGAACCTCTGCAGAGCGGAGACTCTGATGATCCATTTGAACCTCCATACTTTGTACCATACAGGAATCCTCTATCTGGATCCCAAAAGAGAATTGTTGAGGAGCGAGTGTGAGCTATCCGATCTGAAGTTCCCATTTGTGTGGCAGTAATGAAGAACAACAACATTGGTGTCGCTCAGCAACATTGGTGTCGCTCAGCGTTGGATGCTAGTAAGCTCAATTCTTTTTTGTTTGGTCTTGTTATTTTTTTAATCCTTCAGGTTGCTGTTCCTGTCATCTTAACCTTATTTTGCCTAAGTGGGCATCCTTTTGTCATCTTAACCTTATTTTTTTTATCCTTAAGGTTGCTGTTCCTGTCATCTTAACCTTATTTTGTCTAAGTGGGCATCCTTTTATCAGCAAACTCTTTGCTATTATTAAATCATAAAAATGTCATATTTTCTCCATAACAATAAACATACAAATACAACCCACCAATATAGATTTTTTTAACACTTTTTGTAAACTAATTTTAAATCTAACACTGTTTTTTTTCTCAAAACTAACACTTTTGGCCGCGCCTATTTCCCTGGCGCGGCGAAACACCTGTGCCGCGTCATGCATGGTGGTGCGGCGAGGGGGATGACGCGCGACGCCCTGGGGCACTGACCGGTGACGTGGCAGGTTCTGCCGCGCCACCTATCTTGGCGCGGCACTGACGCGCCAAGGCCCACGACGTGGCAGGACTTGGACACAGACAGAAGCCGACCAGCCTCAATTGCAATTGAACGGGAGCTGAACAACTACAAGTGCCGCGATGCATTGAAACGGATATGAAGCAAATAAATGGAGTCCGGACGCAAGTTGACAAGTTGACACATAACATTTTCATTGGTTCGACATAACCAACTAAGTCTGCAAGTTTCGGACGATAATATTCGTTCGACATAACCAACTAAGTCCGAAGAGTGTAAGGATCCCTCGGACACCTCTGTCTCTTCGGATTTGTAGACAACACATTAGGAGTGTAGCCAACGTCAGTGTGTTCGCGTTGTCGGTGCGTACGGCTCGTACCCTGCAAGTATATGATATGCACGATTACTTATAATCTTTATGATAGTTAGTTCATGGAGCCTACGTATTTAAAGAAACTACTTTTGTTACTACCTGTGAGGCTCCTTGGGTACCAAGTGGGGCACCACCTAGCTGAGACATGCCGATCTCGTCCTGCTGCCAATCGTCCCACTGGTGGTGCTGTATGCGGAAGCTCGGGGGGTTGTTGTCGTCGTCATCGTCGTCCTCATCATCCTCGTTTGCAGGGTCCTTCCCAGCACTATGATGTGGTGGTGTACGCACTGCGGAAGCGGCACCTGTCACCGGCTGAGATGAGCCGGCTGGTGTCCTCAAAGAGCCAGAAGACGTGCCACCGGACCGCGCCGGGTAATTGAGTTCCACCCAAGGAGTGTCCATGCAGCTCAACTTCTGAGCTAGCTTCCTGTAGCTCCGCTTCACCTTCTGCATAAATAGACGTTAAAGTTAGTGCATTTCCCAAACGCATATACACTAAAGAAACATTTTTGGAACGGATAAGTTTATGTTTACCTCCACAAAAGCCTCGAGAACGTCTGGCCCTTGCCTCTAGACTCGTGAAGCCGAAACGTTGCTTTGTTGGACAGCCTTGACAATTATGTCGCCTGAGTACAGAAACGTGGTTGGATAGTTTTAGTACACATAATACCAAATGGATAACAAATTGTACCATTCGAGTATCTTACCATGTATCTTTGAAGCGGGGCTCTCTGTAGTTGTGTGTCGTCCCTAGTGGCAACGTCGTACACATCTTCGATCACATCTTCCTCGTTGTCCTCATTAATCGCCTCCTCAGTGTACGGGGGCTTGATATGTGTCCTCGTAGACCTATGAAGCCACCGCAGGTACTCGTCGAAGGTGTGCTGGTCGTGTGGGGGACCCACATCGACCGGCTACCGATCCCTGGTCTGCCACAACTAGATGTACGCGTTGTGTGTTACGCGTCAATCCTTAGTCTTGTACCTCTTCCTGCGGTCATACCTGCAACAAAACGATTGTTAGTTGTACCATACACACCTCTGAATTGTAGCTTTGTTATTAATCGATAGCGCACCCGTGCAATTCTTGGTTGGTGAAGTAAAGCGGTGGTGGGTAGCCTATCATTCTTTCAAACTTCCTGCAAACCCTGATGGGCTAAGTGAATCTCGACCACGTAGAAGAAAATAAGAGGGGTGTTGCAGCGATACTCGTCTGACTCATCCCTAGTGGTAGGACTCAGATAGTACTGGAACTCCGGAGCATCCCAAGGACACCAATGCACCTGAACATTTCATAATTGAGTTAGGTTGTGATATAGTGTACATCGAACAAGACACATGTATGATAGTAAAGAGAGTGTAATCTGGTGCTGTGTCAGGACGTTGAGACAGTCCGTGTACTCCATGTACTTGCGCCTCGCGTTCCCTCTAACTAACTCTGCTTGCGTCCAGATATACAAAGCTATAGGAAGTGTATCCTTCCCGTTTCAATGCTTCATTGAACACGATAATGAATTAGCCATTAATAATTTCATCATATGTAACTGCCTCGAAGAATATAGTGAACCGAAGTACTTACCGGTAAACCAGTAACAAGGGGCCTCCCAACGGGCCATCGTTGCCAACACCAAACCTAGAGTAGGTAGGAGCAACCCCCAAGGTTCGCATACTGTCGGTGTTTTGGACCGGCGGATCCTCAACCAACTAGTGAAAGTGTACTGCGTGCCTCTAATCCGGGATGGTGATGCAAAGAGACACAAGGTTTATACTGGTTCAGGCAATAGGTGCCCTACTGTAACAGAACCGACCAATTATACGAGATTAAGTAAGGAAATCTTCCGCCGAAGCAGATAATTTAGCAAACTTAAGCCTGTATAACCCGGTAGTCCGTGAAACCATGAAGGATTTCAAACCAATCGACATACAAACCAAGATCGTACAAGTTTAGCAGTCACCGTCACATGTTACATAAAGTTCACAATGACAGTGGATACATAAGAGTTTAGAACATAAAGTTATTACAACCCAAGTTCAAACTGAAATAGCGGAAGCAAATAGTTTTAAAGCCACACACACACTTTTAGTTCAGATACAGTGCCAGTAGGTAGTCATTTCCAACAAAAGCATCAGATGAGAGATATGGAGTGACCATTGCCCTTGGTCCTAGTTGTCACCCATCGCCGGGTACAGGCAGTTAATGCAATAGCCGTAGTACATTTGACCATCTGCAACAACAATAGGAACAACGCCCTGAGTACGAGAAGGTACTCAGCTAGACTTACCCGTCTTAAACCAAAATAAAGCGACACCAAGGATTATGCAAGGCTTTCTTTAGTGGGCTAGCTGACTTGTTTGCGAAAAGCATAAGTTATCATGAAGACATCCTTTTAAATACTTTGCATCATCTTTATTAGGACCTATCCATCTAGGTAAGCACATGTACTATAGCAATCACTTGATTAACCAATAACATCCAGTTACCAATTCAGATTTAGCATATCCCATACCATCCAGATAACCATCATTGTTCCATAATAATTACTACGATGCCGTAGCTCGAGTCAAGTGCTCACTGTCCAGGAGCGATGGCGATTCGAATCGATCACTAACCAGCTGGTGATTTATTCCTCACACAAACCATGCTTCCCCCGTCAGGGTCACTTAGATCACCAATGACACTTTCCAAGTAGCCGCGGGATAACAGTCATGGACCGCACTACCCAGGGACCACCCGACTGCCAGGACGCACCTTGGGCTCACTCTTCGCGTCCCCGTCATACCCTCTTCAGCACTAGTCTGCGCATCCGAGTTTATCCCGGCTCGAAATAGTGTCACTAGTTTCATGGTCGAAAGGTACTTTATTCGGCCAGCTAAATGTGAGACATGCGTTCAACATGACAAGAGGGACGAGCAACGATCGGTCCTTAATCAACACAGACAAAAACTAACAGCACCCCAGAACCCGGTCTGATTGCCTCCAACTTTTTTCCGTCCGGTCTCCAATTATCCATCACACATGGTTAATTCCAGGATATCATTCTTTCTATAGCTAAATTCTTCCAGTAACCACCTATAATGTAGGTGACCGGATATCACCGATCGCTACCGGTCTAAGCAAGGCTAAGCAGTTATTCGATCCTGACCTAATAGGGTAAAAGGTAATAAGGTAGGCAAGGATAGTAATAAATGCATCAACAATTTTAATCAACTCTTATAACTTAATGCAACAATATATAAACTCATATATATAGAAAGAATTGATGTTATAAAGTAGGAGACTTAGAATGCTCCGGGGCTTGCCTCGTTTGAACGAACTAGGTTGATGATCCACGCACTCGGGCAAATCCTCTCCCGGCTCCTCTTCCTCTGGCACCTCCTGTGCCTGGACTTCTTGTGGATCTGTCCCGGTCTGGTCTTCCTGCACTACTACTAGCAACTTCTCCTGCGATCCTGTATGATGCAGATGTATAAGTGCTAATGCATAGGTGCATCGGAGAGATGACATGTAATGATCATAATGCATGAAATGTAGATGAACATGTTTAACTTTATTGGATATAGTAACAGTAAAGCTCTTCTACAAGGTAGCCAACATCATCGAAGAACATGTACTACTATTCTACTACTACAACCACTGTACTAACATGTCAAGTCACCACAGCAAGCTAAGATGCTTCAAAGATACACAAAGACAAACATTATTAACTAAACATGCATTAAAGAAGATTATTTGATTTCATTTTAAACTAGGGCTACAACAGCAACATATATTTCTGGTGCTCATAAAAATCTGAGAAAATTACAGTAGCATAGTACTACTCTAAGTAGACTACCATAAAATTTTCATGGCATTTGGATAAGTAAAATAGCCTACACAAAAATGACAAGGCATAATTGCTTAAAAAGGCATAAATAGGAAACCTTAGTGAAAAGTGTCGAGAAACAGATTTTATATTTTTCTTAACATCCTTAAGGTACTGATATACTCCCCACAAAATTTCATGGTCATGGGATTCCTAGATAATTTACAAAAATTCACACAAGTATCAATCAATGATGAAAGAAAAATCTATAACTCAACAACCATACATGCAATGACTCTAAAATTTTTACCAGAGCTTCTACTAAGCAAGAATAACTTACCCACAAAATTTCATAATTTTTGGAGTACAGAAACTCAAGATATAATTTAAACAAAAGTTTACATGCATTTAAAAACACCTTTCAAGTTCCTATTTAATTTATCCAAAATTTTCACTTCAAGTGTTCATGTAATATTTTTACTAAATACTAGACTTCACTGTGATTCTATAAAAATTAGAATCACACCATTTGGATCTACCAAAATGGAGATACAAAATTCACAAAACAGCATTCAAATCTGAACAAATGCACTAGCTTTCAGAAGCTGAGTTACTGACGCTCAGGACCCACAAAACAGGAGGGCCCGCATGTCATTGGCACCAAAACAGGGGAGCGACGCTGCGCTACGCTGCGCTACGCTGCGCTACGCTGCTCGGCTGAAGCATCGCCGGCAGTGAGATTTTCCGGCGACTAGGAGGGTACCTCCGTGTACTCCTCGACCTCCCGCGCCGATTGAACTCCTAAACCTAGACTCTATCGGCCTCTAGGTGCGTCGGCCATGGCGACGGCAGCTCGACCATGGCGCCCGGCGGAGCTCCGGCGAACCTCGGCGCTAAATGCCTGGCTAAAATGCGCACAGCAATCCAGGGACCATGGCGGACCTCCCTACGTTACTCCTAATGGATGCGGTGAAGTGGTGGAGTGCGGCCACGTGAGGTCACCGGTGCGGCCATGGCGCACGGCGGTGCGCGGCCGTGTTCCGGCTCGGCCGGAACGACATTGTCGGAAACATCTTCACTAGAACAACTACACATGATGGAGAAGATGACGTAGAAGAAAAAAAAGAACATGGAAGAGCGCTGGTCAGTAAGTTCCACGGCGAGCTCGCACTCCGGCGAGGCGCCGGTCAGGGCGGAGGTTACAGGATCGGCAAATGGGCCCTCACCTAGCCACGAACACAACTGCGGAGAGCTTGAGCTAGTAGATCAGTGCAGGGTGCTTCTATGCGTGCGAGCGATTACTCAGTGGCTGGCCAGCGGAGGAGCTGCGCGACGGCGGCGCTGCTCGGCAATGGCGAAGGCGCAGTGCTTTGCTTCTGGCAGACTGGCGAGGTGAGGAGGCGTGGACGAAGCAAATAAGCGAGCCGTCGGGCGCGTGGCAATGTCGTGGCAGCAACTGCCTGACTGGCGGGGGCAGCGCCGGCGTACGGCCACCACTTGGCCGCCGCGGCCTGACGATGTCGGCCAGCTGGCCCGCCTGAAATTTTCGTTTCAGAGCCCAACGGCCGACTGACAGAGCAAAAACATCGATCCATATCTTCTAAACCGTGCTGATCTGGCTCCTGGCGTAGTTGATAAAGTTGGAGATCTAAGTGAGGACTACAACTTTTCCAATTGAAACTTGAGCTGGTTCGGCCTGGTTAGGGAGATACAGGGCTCCAAACATCGGTACATGAAACTGAAAATCAGTCCCAAGACTTAGAAAAATTCTAAGTCACCAAATTGCCCCCAAAACTGACTTGTGGGAACTTTTTGAGCATGTTGTGCATGTTTTCATGACTTGACCTCTAAACAAAATTTGTTACGTATATAATTTGCTACAACTTTGTTTTAGGTTGCTCAGACATGCAAACACTCTAAGCTGTACTTCTTAAACAGTCAAACAACAGAGCTCCAGGGGTCAACACAAGTCAAACTATTACTTGGAAGTGTAATTAGGCAATATGATCAACATGAACATTGTTCCAAATGACATTCTAGGTGTCACTAAGTTGTTTAAGAGAATTATTAGCCACATCACACATTGGTCACACAAGAATCAAGCACTGTATGTACTAAAACAATGAAAAACAATTAAAATGTTACATTTGTTTCATAGTCATGTTTCATATGTTTCATGCACACATGGCAAAACAAACGTAGCACCCAATCTAGTAAAATAAAACTATGCTACATACATGTTTCATTAGTATGTTTCCATTCTATATTTCATGTCATGCGTATGCATGCATAATAATGATTATGCTCATGATTTGCAAAATGTTAATGCATGCTTAACACCGAGGTGTTACACCTACGTCCAGTCTGAGAGAGCGATCTTGTATTCCTTGCACCGATATGCTTGTAGTAGGGGTTTACAAGAAGAGCAAGAGAGGGAGTTAGTCCCAGGTCTCTGCGTGGAGCGGCGTGGGTTGCTTGAGATGTTGATTTCTTGCAGTGAGGGAGTGTGCGTATTACAGAGTGTTGCTCGTTGCTTGCGCGCGTGTGTGTATCTGAGCGATGTCTCCGTGAGTGCCTGTCTAGAAACGGCCCCGGTCACTCCCTTTTATAGTTGAAGGGGAGGACAGGGGCGATACATGTGTTCGCTACGTGGCGTTTTGTGGGTGGAGGCGGTATGTCCGAGCCCTGTGCTTGTCACTATGGCGGCATGGTCGACGGAGCGGTCTTATCCTCGGCACTTTGGAGCGGGCGCCGTCACGCGCCGATCTGTCGCGACATGGGGCTCTCTGTGATAGCTTGACGCATGTATGGGCGACATGCGGTCGCCAGTATGTCGACGGCAGAGAGCCAAGGCCCCCCGTCGGTGCAGAGGGTGAACCATGTGGGGGGGCTCGGCGGGCACGAGTCCCGAGGCTCTGAGGGTGCGGAGGCGGGTAGCCGAGAGGCTCGGGGAGCTGTTGGTCTTTTATCTCGATTCCGAGGCTACATGGACCTGGACATGACTCTCCACGCCGCACTGTCCTCGGAGCAGGTGGGGTTAGGCAGCACAGTGTCGCAATGGGTGTCAGTCGTGGGCACAGTGCCGAGCACATCGGCCGGTAACCCCTGCCCCGTCCCGTCCCGGACGGCATGGCGTTGATGTGACTCCCATCTCGTCGGTCACTCCGCTGTGTCGAACCGTCGTTCGGCTGACGTCGCGGGAGTGGTTGGTTTGCGTTAATTGGACGTGACGTCCCGGTCGAGGCGGCGGTGACGGGGTAGCTGCCGAGCCGGCCTCGAGCGAGGTGGAAAATCGGTACCTCCTCCGAGGCCTTTCGGGCGGGGCCTCGGGCGAGGTGGAGAATCGGTACGTCGTCCGAGGCCTTGCGGGGCGGGGCCTCAGGGGAGGGGGCCTCGGGCGAGGTGGAGAGTTGGTACCTCGTCCGAGGCCTTGCGGCGTGGGCCTCGGGCGAATCGAAGAATCGGCCGAGGCCTCGTGGTTGTCTCTTGGCTTCGATATTTACAAGGTCTGAGCAATTTTTTCGGTTCTTGCTTAGGGTACCCCTTTTTATGGTATCCAACACATACCCTGAGGTGCGACGGCAGGCAACACATAGCTGTCGATACATCCATGCCAGGACTGTGCTACCCCAGCTGTACGCCTAAAAGGTCCTTGTGTGGTTTTGGTAATTGAGTGACAATCTAGGTGGACTAATTGTATTTATGTGAGATACATAGGTGATTAGTCCACAGGTACATGTGTGTGAGCAACATGTGCCATGAAGGTGAAAATGGCTTGGAGATGTTGCAAAGCTCACACATGTGATGATGAAGGAGCTCATTGCAAATGAGACATGACATTAAGTCATGTGATCAAGATGGAGAAGATCAAGACATGACTTTGGCTTGATGGACCGGTTGCAAGCGTGAAGGGCAAGTTGAAGGCTTTGGAGCAATTGACCGCGTGGCGGTGAAGCTTGAGCAAGATTTGGCGTCGATGGACGAAGGCAACGGTGAAAAGCAAGTGAAGTCAAGATCGATGAACCAATATGATCACGTGATAATATGAAGTTGATCATATCATTGTTGATCGTGTTGGTGCATGTGTTGCATCGACATTGGAGGAGATGGAATGGAATGCACAAGGCAAAGGTATAACCTAGGACATTTCATTTCATCGGTCATAGGTGTGTAGAGAAGTTTATGACTGGGTTTAGGATAGATGGCCGTACTATCAAGAGGGGCAAACTTGTTTGCATATCGGTCATCTAGTGCCACTCGAGTGATCTAACTTTGCATCGTCACTAGGATTGAGTGGCGTGGCAAGTTGAGTGGCTAATCCTTTGAAAAATGATTGTGAAAATGCTAACACACATACACATGGTCGTGTACACTTGGTGGTGTTGGCACATTTCTAAGGGAGATGTAGTTGGAGTTGATGTGGATCAACTTGGTGATGGAACAGAGGCTAGAAGGGTTAGAAACTCCACCGGCACCCTATACAGAAAAGACAAGGTCTCACAGAGTGGACCGGACGTTGGTCATGTGGTGATGGGACGCTAGGGTCTTGCGTCCGGTAGTGGCGGTAGAGAGCGTGTAGGCGTCGGTCTTCGATCGGACGCTGGCGCTGAAAGTGACCGGACGCTGGCAGGGTGCGTCCAGTCAGGCTGACGTACGGTGACGTAGGCGACGCAGAAAGGTTGAAGAAGGACTAGACGCTGATATTGTGTCCGATTGTGACCGACCGGACGCGTCCGGTCGTGACTGGTACCTTACAGGATACGACCGGACGCTGGGTTGCTGCGTCCGGTCACTTTGAGCAGCTGCGTCCGGTCATCACTTGACCATTGAGATCACGCGACGGAGGTTGAATGGAGGCGACACGTGGTGAGCATCCGTTGACCGGACGCTGAGGTTCTGTGTCCGGTCGATACGACCGGAGCGTCCGGTCGTCTCGAGTTTTGCCCAGTGAAGGGGTAACGGCAAGTTTAGCCCTTGGGGCTATAAATAGAAGGTGGTCTCAGCCATGGCTAGTGCTGAGCACCTCGGGGGACTTTGTGTCCATGCTTGAGAGTGCTTGGGAGGCCTCCATCTCACATATGCTTGATAGTGATCATCCGATTATGTGAGAGAGCGATTCTAGTGCGATTGCATCGTGAGGTTGCATCAAGTGGCACTAGGTGATCGACTTGCAAGCCGGTGGTGCTTGTTACTCTTGGAGGTTGCCACCTATGCTTGTCACTATGGCGGCATGGTCGACTGAGCGGTCTTGTCCTCGGTGCACTGGAGCGGCGCGCCGGTCACGCCCGATCCTGTGCGATGTGGGGGCTCCTGTGATAGCTTGACGCAGGGCATGACGCAGACTGTGGACGACATGCCGGTCGCTGTATGTCGACAGCGTAGAGAGCCGAGACCCCGTCGATGCAGAGGCTGAACCATTGTGGGGGGGGGGGCTCGGCAGGCGCGAGTCTCGAGGCTATAGGGGTACGGAGGCGGGTAGCCGAGGCTCGGAGGGAGCAGTTGGTCTTTTATGCTGATTCCGAGGCTACAGGGACCTAGACATGACTCTCCACGCTGCACTGTCCTCGGAGCAGGTGGGGTTAGGCAGCATAGTGCGGCAATGGGTGTCAGTCGTGGGCATAGTGCCGAGCACAGCGGCCGGTAACCCCTGCCCCGTCCCGTCCCGCACAGCATGGCGTTGATGCGACTCCCATCTTGTCGGTCACTCCGCTGTGTTGAACCGTCGTTTGGCTGACGTCGTAGGAGTGGTTGCTTTGCGTTAATTAGACGTGAAGTCCCAGTCGAGGCGGCGGTAACGCGGTAGCTGCCGAGGCGGCCTCGAGTGAGGCGGAAAATCGGTACCTCATTCGAGGCCTTTCGGGCGGGGCCTCGAGCGAGGCGGAGAATCGGTACGTCGTCCGAGGCCTTGCAGGGCGGGGCCTCAGGCGAGGGGGCCTCGGGCGTGGTGGAGAGTTGGTACCTCGTCCGAGGCCTTGCGGCGTGGGCCTTGGGCGAATCGGAGAATCGGGCGAGGCCTCGTGGTTGTCTCTTGGCTTCGATATTTACAAGGTCTGAGCAATTTTTTTGGTTCTTGCTTAGGGTACCCCTTTTTATGGTATCCGACCGTAGCCCCCGAGCCTCGGAGGGAGTGCGAGCAGTCTCCCTGAGGTTTTGACGAGACTTGGCTTACAGCAGCTTCCGTCGGGATTGTGTTTTGTGCTTCGAGGCCTCAGTGGGTGCGCGTGAGCGCACCCGCCGGGTGTAGCCCCCGAGGCCCTGGAGGAGTGGATTTACTTCTCTAGGGGCTTTTTCCCTGTTGAGTGAGGGGTTTTATCGCGTTTGTCGAGCCCATGAGTGCGAGTTTGGGTCGCTGGGTCTTGGCTTGGTTGCAGGAAGAGCCCCCGAGCCTCTGCGTGGAGCAAGAGGGCGATCAGGAGTTTCCCTGTCTTTTTTGGGCGGCCCTCGCGCATCCTTTTCGTTCGGAAGGAGGGGTGTTTATCGCATTTCCCGAGCCCTCGAGTGCGAGTTCAGGTCGCTGGATCTCGGCTTGGTTGCAGGAAGAGCCCCTGAGCCTCTGCTCGGAGCAAGAGGGCGATCAGGAGTTGCC
This sequence comes from Miscanthus lutarioriparius, assembly GCA_904845875.1. Taxonomy (NCBI): domain Eukaryota; kingdom Viridiplantae; phylum Streptophyta; class Magnoliopsida; order Poales; family Poaceae; genus Miscanthus; species Miscanthus lutarioriparius. Next base: position 115,591,422 of record CAJGYO010000001.1, read on the forward strand.
CTGTCTTTTTTTGTGCGGCCCTCGTGCATCCTTTTCATTCAGAAGGAGGGGTGGAGTGAGCCAGGCTACCCTTGGTGGGCGCGAGCAGTGACACCTCCAGTGAGCTGTTATCGGTTAAGTCCGAGTGGAGGCCCGTGCCCCATTTGATAGGGGTCGGCTAGCGGTCCAGAGACGCACTGCAAAAGTACCAGAGGGCTTCTCTAGTGGGTCCTAGGGCCGTTCGATCGGCCCTGGGGGCTCGATGCCTCCGTACGGTGGGATCCCATTCAGAGACCTCCCTGCCGGTCTCGGACAAGACTTAGGGCATCCCGAGCAATTGTTTGCTCGGGCCTCGGCCATGTACGGGCTCGCCCATAGTCATCCCTGACTCTGTTTGTCCTGGGGTGGTTGTCGAGACCTTCGGGGGCCCAGCCTTCGAACCCCTGGACCGTAACGGGCTCGGTGCCTAGTTTCTTAGTCGTTTTATCACGTTTGCCGAGCCCCCAGTGCGAGTTCGGGTCGCTGGGCCTCGGCTTGGTTGCAGGAAGAGCCCCCGAGCCTCTGCTCGGAGCAAGAGGGCGATCAGGAGTTTCCCTGTCTTTTTTGTGCGGCCCTCGCGTATCCTTTTCGTTCGGAAGGAGGGGTGGAGTGTGCCATGCTACCCTCGGTGGGCGCGAGCAGTGACACCTTCGGTGAGCTGTTATCGGGTAAGTCCGAGTGGAGGCCCCGTGCCCCATTCGATAGGGGTCGGCTAGCGGTCTAGAGACGCACTCCAAAAGTACCAGAGGGCTTCTCTAGTGGGTCCCAGGGCCGTTCGATTGGCCCCGGGGGCTCGATGCCTACCTATGGTGGGATCCCATTCAGAGACCTCCCTGCCGGTCTCGAACACGACTTAGGGCATCCCGAGCAATTGGTTGCTCGGGCCTCGGCCATGTACGGGCTCGTCCATAGTCATCCCTGACTCTATTTGTCCTAGGGCGGCTGTCGAGACCCTCAGGGGCCCAGCCTTTGAACCCCTGGACCGTAATGGGCTCGGTGCCCAGTTTCTTAGCCTAAAAGGAATCGGGTGGGGGATATTCCCCTCCATCGGCTGACAACGTTGGGCGTGCCTTTTGAGGCGGTTTCTCGGTGAGACGGAACGGCGCCTGCTATCGCTGCGGTTGGATGCGACGTGATGTCTGCGGATGGGACGTTACTGTGCGCACACGGTTAATAAGGAAAAGGTGGATGCGTGGGCGGTTTAGTCGGATCCGGATTAACTGCGCTAGATCTGAGGGAAATTTCCCCGGTTTCGTCGCCCGTCCGTTTCACCCCCTCCCCTCCCTCATAAATATGTGACGAGCCTCGCCCCATCCCTCCTTACCTTGCCTGCCTGCGTTCGCCCTCTCTGCCCTCGAGCGGTTGCTAAGAACAGAGGAAGAGAGCGCCGGGAAGAAGAAGGGAGAAGGGGGAGGAAAGGCGAGAGAGAGAGAGAGGGATAGCGAGAGCACGCCTTACCGCCGTAGCCACGTTCTCCACCGCACCCATGACCGGCGGCGCTATTGTCGTTCAGGCGGATCCTTGGGGTCCGTCCGATGTGTCTGCAGAGACACTGCAGTCGCTTGTCGACGACGACCTTCTACGCTCGGTTACCGACCCTATCAGACCGGAGTGGATTGCTCCGGGGGCCGAGCCGGAGCCGAGGCCGCGCGATGGCTACATCGTGAGCTTCGTGGCCTTCCACGAGCGTGGTCTCGGCCTGCCGGCGGACCGGTTCATGCGGGTGCTCCCACATTACTATGGCGTGGAGCTCCACAACTTCAACCCCAACTCCATTGCGCAGGCGGCCATCTTTGTTGCCGTTTGTGAGGGGTACCTGGGCATTGCCCCCCACTGGGAGCTGTGGCTCCACCTCTTTCAGGCGGGGCTCACCACCAAGCCGGCGGGCACGGCGGGCACGCGGAAGGCGACGAGGGCCGACGGCTGCACTCTCCAAGTGCGCCAAGACCAGCAGCTCCTCTACATCCCGGCCCAGCTCGCGTCGTCCAACCGTCGCTGGTACAACAGCTGGTTCTACCTCCGCAACGATGATGGCGGACTCCCCCCTATACCGGGCGGGTCATGGAGATCCAGCCGGAGAAGTGGAGGTACGACGTCCTGATGCCTGATTAGCCCAAGCTGTGGCCGCTTCTGGAGGCGCTGGAGAGGCTGCATGGCCGCGGCCTTACGACGGCTGTGGTTGTGGCGGCCTTCCATCGCCGGAGGGTGTTGCCGCTGATGGCTCGGAGGCAGCGCCTGTTTGAGATGACACCGGACAAGCTGATCGATGGCGTCCGGTTGTCCGCCGTCGCCCTCTCCGATGAGGAGATTCTACGTCGGGTGAAAGAGACGGTGGAGGGGTGGCTGAGGAGCAGTGGTCTGTCCCCATTCCTGATGCGCCCGTCGCGGGGGTACATCTCTCTAGTGAGTCACGCGCCGCGGCGGCCCCCGAGGCCTCCTTGCTCCTTGCATTTTCCTGTTCCCTTATTTGTGTTTGCCGTTCCTACAGGGGATGAGGGATGTGTGAGCCTCCCCGCCGTCCGTTCCCGAGGACCCAGAGCGGCGGGCGGTGAACAAGGCGCATGCCGAGGCGTACAAGGAGCGGAAGGACGTTGTGGAGGCAAGGCGCAAGAGGAAGAACCTCGAGCGCGACGAGCTGGAGAAACATCGTCGGCAGCAGAGGTACGATGGTCTCCCGGTGGAGCCGTCTCCGTCACCGTCGTCGACGGACCCTTCGAGCGATGACGACGAGAGTGAGGCGGGGCGGGGTCCCCTGGACCATCTTCCTGACGTCATGGGGACGGCGCTCGAGGCGTCGGCGAGTGGCCTGGCGTCTCCAGGAGGAGGAGGAGAGGACACCTCGGGGCTGGCGATCGTCCGCTCCGGGGCTGAGGCCGACACGCCCGAGGCACGGGCGTTGGCGAAGCGCGCCGTCAACCCGACGGGCTCGACGGCGGAGGTGGAGCGGGCGACGGCGGGGTCGACGCAACTACCTCTACAGAGGGTCGAGGGGGCACCAGAGTCCGGCGAGGGCCGGCCGGCACCGGCGGACATGGAGGTCGCGCCACCATCGCCGCCACCTCCGTTGCAGAGGACGAGGGATGCAGTGTCGAAGCGGTTGTGTCCCCGTTCTAGGTGAATGTTTTGTCAGTGGAGTTTGCAGCATCTCCCGCTCATCCCTTGGTCGTATGCTGACCTTGTGAGTGCTTTTGCTTTCAGCTGGAAGCGTTAGGCGGAGGCGCTCGCTCTGGCGCCACGTAAGGCGCTCAAGGTGAGCATCAGCTCCACCGCTCAATGGGTGGTGGAGGCGCAGGCCGCCATACAGCGTGGCGCGGCGTCGGCGAGGGCCGACCCGAAGGAGCCGGTCGCCCCAGAAGAGGCTACCGAGGCGGCCACAAAGCAAGCGGGGGAGGAGGCGCCTACGCCCCGCGAGGCCGAGGCCCGTGAGTCAGATGAAGCCGAGGCGCCTTTAGTCACTAAGGCCACTAAGGGCGAGGTCGAGGCCCCTAGGACATCCAAAGCCGAGGTGGCGGAGATCGGGGCGAGGGAAGCTTCAGTACCGCCCCCGGTCCAAGACCTACCGCCGTTGCAGGAGAGCGCCCGGAAAGTGGAGGTTCAGACAATCTCCTCCGACGATACTTCCTGGGGGAAGGAGGTGGCAGACACCGAGGTGGCCAGCACCGCGGAGCAGCCAGTCTCGACTCCTGCCGAGGGGAGTTCGACCCTCGTGCGGGTACAACCAGAGTCCCGTGGGTGGGATGACCCGCGCGTCTTGTGGCGGAGCCAGGATGACCCTGAGGGGGAGCCTCTGTTCGCCCTTGAGGACGCGGCCGAGGGGGGCGCTGGGGCTCCTTCGAGCAATTTCGCCAGCTGGCGGAGCGGTCGCTGCGGATAGCGCAGTCCGTCGTGGCTGACGATCTGCTCGGGGTTGCCCAGGTGCGCGCTTTCTTTCCCGGTGCTGTGTCATCTTTTTCCGAGTTTTCTCGCAGTACTTGACCCCTGTTTTTCCTACCTAGGAGCTCGAGGCCCGGTCCCTCGGGAAGTCGATATTCCTGCGGCGGGAGAGGGACGTCTGGGACCAGCTCTGGCAGCAGACGGACCTGCTCGCCAATGCTAATGAGCTTCTATCGGCGTGGAGCGCGGAGGTGGAAGGCCTCCGCCTTCGTGGTGCTGATATGAAGGCCGAGGCGACCACGGCCCGGGAGCAGGTCGTCTCTTTGGCGGCGCGGATCGAGGAGCTAGAGGAGGAGCTGACCCGGGTGGCCGGCGAGCGGGACACCTTCAGGTCCCGGGCTGAAGAAGTGACGGCCTACGCCAAGGCCATCGCTGGGCAGCTGGGTGTGGAGCAGGGCGCGCATCTGCTGACGAAAGGTGCCCTGGCAGAGGCCCTCAAGGTGGCCGAGGCCTCCCGGGTCGAGGCCTTAGCCTGGAAGAAAAAGTCCGAGGATGAGTCCTGTTAAACCGCGCCCCTTGTTTTATTTGTTTTTCTTGCGTTCTTGACCCCATCCCGCCTATCTGGGCGCAGGGCTAGAGAAGGTCTCCCGGGCAGCCGAGGCCTCCGTTGAAGTGCAGGCGGTGCTCGAGGCCAAGATCCGGGAGCACAACGCGCTGCAGAGCGCCGCCCATACCGCCTGCGAGGCCTTGGAGGCCGGGGGGGGGGTCGAGTCGGGCAGCTCTCTCAGGAGTCGCCTGATCATGTTGAGCAGCTGAGTCCATGAGCGGCTCTAGGGGACGCTGCATACGGGTGTCAAGCGCGCCCTGGCCGCCGTCTCCTCGCACTATGCCGGCATCAACCTCGAGGCCATCAGCGACGATTATGTCGGGGCTGAGGATGACGAGGAGGCCGAGGAGGAGGTCATCAAGCTGGAGGAGGTGGCTGAGGCCCCTGGCACGGCGCTAGCCAGTTTGTTCGAAGAGGAGGTGGTTCCTCCCACGCCGTCTGCCGACGCTGGCGACCCTGAGTTTTGACCTGGGCCAAAGGGGTCATGTAAACATATTAGGACTTATGTTACCGTATCATAACGCTTGTGGTCGTCGAGGCCTTTTAAAGTACTCATGTGTATACGCTTTTTAATCGTTTTTTATTGTATTTCCGAGCCTCTGCCCTCTGTCTCGTCTCTGAACATATCACTTGCAAAAAACTTCCTCGGAGCCTAAACTGCCCCTTGGGCAAAAGGTGGTGAGGGAGTTGCCGTAGCCCGAAGGCGTAGGCCGTCTCGCGGCTCGGCCGGCCTTTTGGCCCTGAGACAGACTTTCGGTCCTTAGGTTTTTTACAATCGATTTGTCAGAGTACGCGAGAGAGTTTGGCGTAGATTTTTTTTTAAAAACGACTAAAAAATGGTGCCTGGGACTTAGGGGGTCCCCCCTTTTAGCCCCCGAGGGAGGCTCGGTTTTGCAGAGGCAGAGCTGAGTCTTGTTCGAGCCCCACGGTGGGCACCTCTGCAGAGGCAGAGCCGAGTCTCCCTTGTAGCGTTATCGTAACGCCGATCCCCCATCGATGGGCTCGGGGGGTTTCTCGAAAAATTAGAACAACTAAAGGACGCTTCTTTAATGTATTTCGAGAAACAATGTATACAATGCTTGCAAATTTAAGGGTAGAAACGACGTAGCTGTTCTATGTTCCAAGCGTTGGTGAGGATTTCGCCCTTCTCGTTGGATAGCTTGTAGGTCCCGGGCTTTAGCACTTGGGCGATGATGTACGGCCCTTCCCATGGCAGGGTCAGCTTGTGGCAGCCCTTGTTGCTCTGCCTCAGTCTCAGCACCAGGTCACCCACCTTCAGGTCTCGGCTTCGAATGCGCCGGGCTTGATAGCGTCGTAGGGCTTGCTGGCACTTGGCCAAATGTAGCAGCACAACGTCTCGGACTTCCCCTAGTTGGTCGAGGGCGTCCTCGCGAGCAGTGTAGTCGCTTTGCTCGTTGTAGGTCTGTAGCCTTGGGGAACCATACTCCAAGTCAGTGGGGAGGATGGCCTCGGCTCCATAGATAAGGAAGAACGGTGTGAACCCCGTGGCTCGGCTCGGAGTGTTCCTTAGGCTCCAGATGACCGACGGGAGTTCGGCAAGGCATTTCTTGCCAAATTTCTTTAACCGGTTGTATATTCTTGGCTTGAGGCCCTATAGGATCATGCCGTTGGCACGTTCTACTTGGTTGTTTGTCCTAGGGTGTCCTACGGCTGACCAGGCCACACGGATGTGGTGGTCATCGCAGAATGTCAGGAACTTGTGGCCGGTGAATTGTGTCCCATTGTCAGTGATGATGGTGTTTGGAACCCCGAACCTGTGGATGATATCAGTGAAGAACAGCACCGCTTGCTCAGATTTGATTCGAATGATCAGACGAGCCTCGATCCACTTGGAGAACTTATCGATCGCTACCAGCAAATGGGTATAGCCCCCGGGGGCCTTCTGTAGAGGCCCAACCATGTCTAGCCCCCACACGGCGAATGGCCATGTAATGGGGATGGTCTGGAGGGCTTGGGCCAGGAGGTGCGTCTGCCACGCATAGTACTGGCATCCCTCGCTGGAGCGTACCAGCTTGGTGGCGTCAGCAACCGCCGTTGGTCAGTAGAACCCTTGGCGGAAGGCATTTCCAACGAGTGTCCGAGGTCCTGCATGGTGCCCACAGGCTCCCGCGTGCAAGTCCCAAAGTAGGGCTTGGCCTTCCTCGGTGGTGATGCATCATTGGAGGACGCCAGATGGGCTTCGCCTGTACAACTCGTCGTTGCTGAGGACGTAAGTTTTTGTCTCGTCGCGCAAGCCGTCGGGCTTTGGTCCTGTCTGTAGGAAGCTCTCCTCGAACGAGGCAATCAAGGAATGGGACTCGCCAGTCCGTGCCCTGGTTTGCCTCGGGAGGCTCCGCGTTGATTTCCATGACCTCGGGCTCGGCCGCAGGGGTCTCGGTGATAGAGGGGGCCTCGGGCTTTGCGGTGGGCTCGACCGGTGGGCTCTCTTCCGCTGCCGAGGCGTAGTCGACGGAAGGCTTGTGGAGGTCTCTGGCGAAGATGTTCGGGGGGGACCAGGGCCCGTGCTGACGCCATCTTTGCTAGTTCGTCCGCGGCCTCGTTGAATTGTCACGCAATATGGTTGAGTTCGAGACCGTCGAACTTATCTTCTAGGCGACGTACCAACTTGCAGTACGCCTCCATTTTGGGGTCATGGTAGTTCGACTCCTTCATGACTTGATCGATGACGAGCTGCGAATCGCCCCATACTTCGGGACGCCGTACTCCAAGTTCGATGGCGATCTGCAAGCCGTTGACGAGGGCTTCGTACTCGGCTGTGTTGTTGGAGGCGGCGAAGTGGAGCCGAATCATGTAGCGCATATGCACTCCGAGGGGTGAGATGAAGAGCAGACCCGCGCCTGCCCCGATCTTCATTAGGGACCCATCAAAGTACATGGTCCAGCATTCCGCCTGGATTTGAGCAGGTGGTAGTTGGGTGTTGGTCCACTCAGCCACAAAATCGGCCAAGACATGAGATTTGATTGCTTTCCGAGGCGCAAAAGACAGGGCTTCCCCCATGAGTTCGACGGCCCACTTGGCTATTCTACTCGAGGCCTCCCGGTTCAGGATTATCTCTCCCAGAGGGAAAGACGACACCACAATTACCGGGTGGGACTCGAAGTAGTGACACAGCTTGCGTCGAGCCAAGACTATGGCGTAGAACAGCTTCTGGATGTGGGGGTAGCGTGTCTTAGTCTAGGAGAGCACCTCACTGATGAAGTAAATAGGTCGTTGGACGGGTAGAGCATGCCCCTCTTCCTGCCTCTCGACTACTACAGCCATGCTGACCACTTGGGTCGTTGCGGCGACGTAGAGTAAGAGGGCCTCGCCCTTGGTCGGCGGCACCAGGACGGGAGGATTGGAGAGCAGTGCCTTGAGTTTGGTGAGGGCTTCTTCGGCCTCAGGAGTCCAAGAAAAGCGTTTAGATTTTCTCAAGAGGCGGTACAGAGGCAAGCCTTTTTCGCCAAGGCGCGAGATGAAGCGGCTCAGGGCCGCAAGGCATCCCATAACCCTCTGCACTCCCTTGAGGTCTCGGATTGGTCCCATGTTGGTCACGGCCGAGACCTTCTCTGGGTTGGCCTCGATGCCACGCTCCGAGACTATAAATCCCAAGAGCATGCCTCGGGGGACCCCGAAGACACACTTCTCGGGGTTGAGCTTGATGCCCTTCTCCCTGAGGCATTTGAAGGCTATCTCCAAGTCACCGACAAGATCATTGGCCTTTCTGGACTTGACCACGATGTCGTCCACGTAGGCCTCGACGGTTCGCCCGATGTGCTCGCCAAAGACCTAGGTCATGCACCGCTGGTATGTGGCCCCTGCGTTCCTGAGGCCGAATGGCATAGTCAAATAGCAATACATGTTGAATGGAGTGATGAAAGAAGTCACGAGCTGGTCGGATTCTTTCATCTTGATTTGATGGTAACCGGAATACGCATCAAGGAAAGATAAGGTTTCGCGTCCCGCAATGGAGTCGATGATTTGGTTGATTCGAGGTAATGGGAATGGAACCTTTGGACATGCTTTATTCAAACCGGTGTAGTCTACACACATCCTCCACTTCCCATTTTTCTTTCTAACTAATATAGGATTAGCTAACCACTTGGGATGGGACACTTCCTTGATGAATCCGGCCACCAAAAGCTTCTGCACCTCCTCGCCGATAGCCCTGCGCTTTTCCTCGTCGAATCGGCGTAGGCGCTGCTTCACCGGTCTGGAGCCAGCACGGACGTCCAAGGTGTGCTCGGCGACCTCCCTCGGTATGCCCGGCATGTCCGAGGGACTCCACGCAAACACATCGGCATTTGCACAGAGAAAGTCGACGAGCACGGCTTCCTATTTGCTGTCGAGGGTGGCGCTGATCCTCAACGTTCGTTCGTTGGAGCAGGTGGGGTTGACCGGGACGAGCTTGATAGCCTCTACGGGCTCAAAAGTTCTAGCACGGCGCTTGGTGTCGGGCGCCTCGCTACCAAGTCGGTTGAGGTCGACGATGAGGGTCTCAGCCTCCACGAGAGCCTCGGCGTACTCGATGCACTCGACGTCGCAGTCGTATGCATGCTCGTACATGGACTCGACAGTGATGACGTCGTTGGGGCCCGACATCTTGAGCTTGAGGTAGGTGTAGCTGGGGATTGCCATGAACTTGGCGTAGCACGAGCGCCCCAGGATGGCATGATAGGTCCCCTTGAACCCAACCACCTCGAAGGTGAGGATCTCCTTGTGGTAGTTGGAGGGAGTGCCAAAGCAGACGGGTAAGTCGATGCGCCCGAGGGGTCGCATGCGTTTTCCTGGCATGATGCCGTGGAAGGGCGCGGCATCGCCTCGGAGCCATGACTGGTCAAGCTCCAGGAGCTCCAGGGTGTTGGCGTAGAGGATATTGAGACCACTGCCTCCGTCCATCAGCACCTTGGTGAGCCGGGTGTTGCCGATGATCGGGTCGATGACGAGTGGGTACTGCCTGGGGTTCAGGACATAATCGGGGTGGTCATCCCGATCAAAGGTGATCGCCTCCCGAGACCAGTTGAGGTACCGGGGAGTGGCCACCTTAACTGAGAAGACCTCCCTGCGCTCCTTCTTTCACTGACGCGCCGTGAGGCATGTTGAAGGCATACCAAAGATCATGAAGGCATTGTGCACCTCGGGGAACCTGTCGTCCCTGTCGTTGTCCCTATCACCGGCGTCCTTCTTCTTGGCCTCGTCGTTGGGGAGCCCGAGCTTGGCGTAGTAACGCCGGAGCATGGTGCACTCTTTGAGGGTATGCTTCACCGGGCCCTGGTGGTAAGGGCAGGGCTTCTTAAGCATGTCGTCGAAGAGCCTAGGGCCTCTGGCGGGGCCTCGGGGATTCTTGCGATCTGCGGCTGCGACTAGACTGGCCTCGAGGACCTCCTGCTTCCCCTGGCGACCCTTTTTATTTTTCTTGGGGAGGTGGGGGGCCGAGGCCCCGGGGGCCTCGTCCCTCCGCTTCCCCTTGGCGTCATTGTCGGGGAAGATGGCCCCGATAGCCTCTTCGCCCGAGGTGAAGTTGGTGGCGATGTCGAGGAGTGCGATCGCCGTGGTCGGTACGTTCCGGCCTAACTCTCGGACCAGGTCTCGGCAGGAGGTGCCGGAGAGGAATGCTTGGACAATTTCTGAGTCGCCGACGCGGGGCAACTTGGTTCATTGCTTGGAGAAGCGTCAGATGAAGTCTCAGAGAGACTCGTCCGGCTTCTTGCGACAACTCTTGAGGTCCCAGGAGTTCCCGGGGCACACGTATGTTCCCTGGAAATTCCCGACGAAGACCTTTACTATGTCGCGCCAGTTGTGGATCCGCATGGGAGCAAGGTGTTCGAGCCAGGTTCACGCCGAGTCTGACAGGAACAAGGGGAGGTTGCGGATGATGAGCAGGTCATCGTCCGCGCCGCCTAGCTGAGAAGCCAGGCGGTAATCGGCCAGCCACAGCTTGGGGTTGGTCTCGCCGCTATACTTTGCGAGGTTGGCTGGTTGCCGAAACCGGGCTGGGAAGTGAGCGCCGCGGATGGCCTTGCTGAAGACTCGAGGGCTAAGCGGCCCGGGAGAAGGACTGCGGTCCTCCCCACTATCGTAGCGGCTGCCTTGGTGCGGGTGGTAGCCTTGGGCGGGCCCATCGTTGTCGTGGCACCGTCGCCTGCTGACCACATCGTGGTCGCCTTGCGCCTCGCGTCGGTCGCCGAGGCAGTTGTGCACCGAGGGGGCCTTGTTGGCAGTTGGTGCCCGAGCAGGCTCAGGATGAACCGAGGCCTCTCTATCCTGCCGATGTGGTGCCGTGGGTAGTTCTGAGGCGCCCCCGTGCCATCGAGAGGCGAAACTTTTAGCCTGCTGTACCACGGCAGTCTCAAGGAGGTCTCGAAGCTCGCCGTGGATCCGTCGTCCCTTCGAGGTAGAGGGCTCGGGCATTGTCCGGAGTAGCATCGCTGCTGCCCCGACGTTCTGGCTAGCGCGATTGAAGATAGGGGGTTGCTCACCCCCTTCATCGTTGTTGATGCGGTGGTTGACGTCGCGAGCCCTCCACCGGGCTGCTCCGCCATCACCGCGACCCCGCTGCTCTCGCTCGAGAGTGTCTCGGAGCTGCTGTAGAAGGAGTCGGTCTTGTTCGACCTTGGCCTGAAGCTCACGGAGCTGCTCCATGTCAAGGCGTCGAAGTTCCTCGTGGGCGGTGTTCTTGTTCCGCGCTGCCGGGGATTCGACGCGCGGAGGTGTGGTGTCGCCTGCCCCCTCGCGGGGCGGGGAGCGATTGCTTGCCCCTTCGTCCTCATCGCCCGCTCTTGGCATCCCGAGCTCGACGTAGAAGCACTCACGAGTGGGATCATAAGTGCCCTCGTCATCGGAGTCGGAGTAGCCAAAGCAGTAGTCGCTCGCGGCCATGAAGCGGCGCATGGCTTTAGGGTCGCGAAGCCTAGAGAAGTCCGCTTTGGCCCACGTCTCATCCTCCTTCGAGGAGTCAGCGTGGGTGTGGGTCGAGGTTGTGGCGAAGAGGTCGAGGGCGAAACATTGGTGGTGTCCTGAGGGCTCTGCGTGAGTGGAAGCGTAGGCGGAAGCGTAGGCGGCGGCATTGCTCAACCCGAAGGGGTACGGGGATGGTGCCATCGCCGGGCTCTGCTCCGCCGGAGTCGATTCCTCAGGAGGTGGCAGGGCAGAGCTTGATGACGGGGCGTTCCTACGTGCCACCAGCGTCTTTCCCTTGCCTAGGCTTAAGCTGGATAGGTCCCCAACCAGGGACTCTGTACCAACAGCCGGGTGTGGGATACTAGCGGAGCACGGTGCATCGCCCTGAGCTCGCAGGGTGTTGGGGTGGTCCCGCACGCGTCGTACCTGGCGAGCGTGACGCGAGCGGCGGCTCGGGCACCTTCTGCGCCTGGGCTGCTGGTACATGATGTCATCGTCGGTCGGTGGGGCTCTGGGTGTGAGGAGTACCATATCGTACTCACATCCTAGAGACATGAACTCTGGGCTCCCGAACCAGATCACCGTGCCGAGACGCAGTGGTCGCACGGGGTCAGCCATCCAGAACTTATTGGGATGATTAAGCTAACACGCAGTATGTCCCCTACCTGGCGCGCCAACTGTCGGTGTTTTGGACCGGTGGATCCTCAACCAACTAGTGAAAGTGTACTGCGTGCCCCTAATCCGGGATTGTGATGCAAAGAGACACAAGGTTTATACTGGTTCAGGCAATAGGTGCCCTACATCCAGTCTGAGAGAGCGATCTTGTATTCCTTGCACCGAGGTGCTTGTAGTAGGGGTTTACAAGCAGGGAAAGAGAGGGAGTTAGTCCCAGGTCTCTACGTGGAGCGGCGTGGGTTGCTTGAGATGTTGATTTCTTGCAGTGAGGGAGCGTGCGTATTACAGAGTGTTGCTCGTTGCTTGCGCGTGTGTGTGTATCTGAGCGATGTCTCCGTGAGTGCCTGTCTAGAAACGGCTCCGGTCACTCCCTTTTATAGTTGAAGGGGAGGACAGGGGCGATACATGCGTTCGCTACGTGGCATTTTGTGGGTGGAGGTAGTAGTCCGAGCCCTGTGCTTGTCACTGTGGTGGCATGGTCGACGGAGCAGTCTTGTCCTCGGTGCACAGGAGCGATGCGCCAGTCACGCCCGATCATGTGCGACGTAGGGAATCCTGTGATAGCTTGACGCAGGGCATGAAGCAGACTGTGGACGACATGCCGGTCGCTGTATGTCGACAGCATAGAGAGCCGAGGCCCCATCGGTGCAGAGGCTGAACCATTGTGGGGGGCTCAGCAGGCGCGAGTCCTGAAGCTACAGGGGTACGGAGGCGGGTAGCCGAGGCTCGGAGGGAGCAGTTGGTCTTTTATGCTGATTCCGAGGCTACAGGGACCTGGACATGACTCTCCACGTCGCACTGTCCTCAGAGTAGGTGGGGTTAGGCAGCATAGTGCTGCAATGGGTGTTAGTCGTGGGCACAGTGCCGAGCATAGCGGCCGGTAACCCCTGCCTCGTCCCATCCCAGACGGCATGGCGTTGATGCGACTCCCATCTCGTCGGTCACTCTGCTGTGTCAAACCATTGTTTGGCTGACGTCGCGGGAGTGGTTGGTTTGCGTTAATTGGACGTGACGTCCCGGTCGAGGCGGCGGTGACGGGGTAGCTGTCGAGCTGGCCTCGAGCGAGGCAGAAAATCGGTACCTCCTCCGAGGCCTTTCGGGAGGGGCCTTGGGCGAGGTGGAGAATCGGTACGTCGTCCGAGGCCTTGCGGGGCGGGGCCTTGGGCGAGGCGGAGAGTTGGTACCTCGTCCGAGGCCTTACGGCGTGGGCCTCGGGCGAATCGGAGAATCGGCCGAGGCCTCGTGGTTGTCTCTTGGCTTCGATATTTACAAGGTCTAAGCAATTTTTTCGGTTCTTGCTTAGGGTACCCCTTTTTATGGTATCCAACACATACCCTGAGGTGCGACGGCAGGCAACACATAGCTGTCGATACATCCATGCCAGGACTGCGCTACCCCAGCTGTACGCGTGAAAGGTTCTTGTGTGGTTTTGGTAATTGAGTGACAATCTAGGTGGACTTATTGTATTTATGTGAGATACATAGGTGATTAGTCCACAGGTACATGTGTGTGAGCAACATATGCCATGAAGGTGAAAATGGCTTGGAGATGTTGCAAAGCTCACACATGTGATGATGAAGGAGCTCATTGCAAATGAGACATGACATTAAGTCATGTGATCAAGATGGAGAAGATCAAGACATGACTTTGGCTTGATGGACCAGTTGCAAGCGTGAAGGGCAAGTTGGAGGCTTTGGAGCAATTGACCGCGTGGCGGTGAAGCTTGAGCAAGATTTGGCGTCGATGGACGAAGGCAACGGTGGAAAGCAAGTGAAGTCAAGATCGATGAACCAATATGATCACGTGATAATATGAAGTGGATCATATCATTGTTGATCGTGTTGGTGCATGTGTTGCATCGACATTGGAGGAGATGGAATGGAATGCACAAGGCAAAGGTATAACCTAGGACATTTCATTTCATCGGTCATAGGTGTGTAGAGAAGTTTATGACTGGGTTTAGGATAGATGGCCATACTATCAAGAGGGGCAAACTTGTTTGCATATCGGTCATCTAGTGCCACTCGAGTGATCTAACTTTGCATTGTCGCTAGGATTGAGTGGCATGGCAAGTTGAGTGGCTAATCCTTTGAAAAATGATTGTGAAAATGCTAACACACATACACATGGTCGTGTACACTTGGTGGTGTTGGCACATTTACAAGGGAGATGTAGTTGGAGTTGATGTGGATCAACTCGGCGATGGAACAGAGGCGAGAAGGGTTAGAAACTCCACCGGCACCCTATACAGAAAAGACAAGGTCTCATAGAGTGGACCGGACGTTGGTCACGTGGTGATAGGATGCTGGGGTCCTGCGTCCGGCAGTGGCGGCAGAGAGCGTGCAGGCGTCGGTCTTCGATCGGACGCTGGCGCTAAAAGTGACCGGACGCTGGCAGGGTGCGTCCGGTCAGGCTAACGTACGGTGACGTAGGCGACGCAGAAAGGTTGAAGAAGGACCAGACGCTGATGTTGTGTCCGATCGTGACCGACCGGACGTGTCCGGTCATGACTGGTATCTTACTGGATACGACCGGACGCTGGGGTTGCCGCGTCCGGTCACTTTGAGCAGCTGCGTCCGGTCATCACTTGACCGTTGAGATCACGCGACGGAGGTTGAATGGAGGCGACATGTGGCGAGCATCCATTGACCGGACGCTGAGGTTCTGCGTCCGGTCGATACGACCGGAGCGTCCGGTCGTCCTGAGTTTTGCCCAGTGAAGGGGTAACGGCTAGTTGCCTTGTTATTGAGCATTCCTAGTAAGCTTAGGTGGCTTTGTGTTTTTGCTTACTAGCATGTGTAGGAGCTCCCTTGTTGCTTAAAGTACTAGTGGCATAGGTTTGTGTGACCTTGCTTTTAGAATTAGTTAGGTGAGCTCTAGCTAGCCCGTCACCTTTTGTTGCTTAATTAGTATCCTTGGAATGTGCTAGAGAACATAAATAGAGGGGTGTAGTCTTGGCTAGACCGATAGTTTTAATTTCGCACTTGTTTCGGTTAGCCGACGCGATTAATTTTAGAAAAGACTATTCACACTCCCTCTAGTCCGCCATCTCGACCTCACAACGCCGCTATGTTATCCCACAACTGGCGTAGTATGTCAAGAAAGATCCAGTTGATGGTGTTGCTCGAAGCGTCTAGGAATAGGAAAGCACCAAGGAAGTCCCAGAGCCACACTCTAGCGAACCTATCTATCTGAGCCTCATCAGCCTGTGGGTCCAAGTAATCAAAGCGCTCGGAGATCCACGACGGCGAAACACCAGAACTTTTCCTGAAATTCACCAAAGAAAATGAGAACCAATGACTGTAGGAAAGCAATGCAAGTATTAAATAGGCTTGAATTGCTCACTTATTTTTCTTGGAAACCTCGTCGTCCGGTGGAAGAAAGCCAGTGAACTGAGCCACCAGCTCCCTCCAGTGATCGTTGTCAACTATACCTATCACTGGAAGTCCCTCCAACCGAAGGCCAAAGATAGCCTTCACGTCCTGCATGGTCAATGTCATCTCGCCGCAAGGTAGGTGGAATGTGTGGGTCTCAGGCTTCCACCTGTTATAAGAATAGAACGACTGTTAGTTGCCTCAAATTTGTTATAAGAATGTTTACGTACAATGAAGGCACTCGCACCTGTCTACAACTACAGTAAGTAGTGCTGGGTCAAGAGGCGGAAGACTGTAGTTAACAACACGGACAAGCTCGAGGATGCCGGCACGCCATATGTACGGCGCGTAACGTTCGTCCCACTGGTGCGCCATGGTGTGCGTGCGGGGCCTCAAAGGAGGCAAGGGCACATCTGCGTCGGTGTCAGTTAAGAAGTGTGCTCGGTGCGGGTCGTCGTATTCCACCTCAAGAAGGGGGTACGGCGGGTGCTGCGTGGGAGGAGGTATCCTGTTACAAATTGATAAACAAAGGGCTAGAGTATTCAAATTAACAATATTCAAATTAACATTATGTAGCATTGCAAAATTTGAACTACTTGTTATGCAATAGGAACACAATATGAAAGCACATGTATATATTCAAAGTAACATTAACAGACATATTAAACAACTTCACTAGGAAAATAAGCAACTTCTATGTATAGCTGTTCAGACACAAGACAACTAGAAGATGCCATAACTGCATTTGCTATATAGCTTTCCTTTCTTTTTCATTGCACTGTTGATTTAAAGTATATAATTTACACAATCTATAATTGGGGAGATACTATAACTGCATTTGCTATATAGCTTTCCTTTCTTTCCTCTCATGATAGCCCGTTTCTATCCACCAGAAGCGACGGCCTTTCCCCACTCGCTCCCCACATTTAAGCATTTACGCCCAACTTGAAAAGACAAATTAAAGCCACGACCTGGTGCTAGCGAGTACGCTAAAAGCTTCTTTGCCAACTTTAGAATGAAAACGAATACGGATAATACGGGAAGCTATTCACGACACCGCGCTAATGAGTATGCTAGAGGTTCCGTTACTAACTGCTATATGAAAACGAATGAATGTATCTATTGGCGAGTGAATGTATCTATGGACAATTTAGGAAAACAAAACCATGGTTTCGTGTCGCTGAGTATGCTAAAAGCTTCTTTGCTAACTTTAAAATAAAAATAGATACAGATAATATAGAAAGATAACCATAGTCCCACGATAATAATATATACACTAGAAGCTTATTTGCCAACTCTAAAATGAAAGGCGATGAATACATTTTACAAAAGAAATTTAACGAAACATACACGCAGAATTTATTGCACACGAGACTGTTGATATCCCGAACAAATACCTATATGAATTTTACAAATACCTATGTACGTGGTCGGAGGGCGCGGCGGGCGGCCGGCGGCCGTGGCGCGCCGGCGTTCGTGGCGCGGCCGGTGTGGCGGGCACGGCGGGATAGGGGCCCCGCTGTGCGTGGCGCGGCCGGCGGGCAGGCGGCGGGGTGGGCGGGCGGACAGGCAGACAGAGGGAGGGCGGCTCGCGGGGCAATATTTATCTGGGACTGTCGCGCCGTTAGGGATGGCGCGGCACTGCTGCGCCAAGATCGGTGTCGCGGCAGAACCTGTCACGTCACCGGTCAACGCCCCGGTCGTCGCCGCGCCACCATGCATGGCGCGGGGCACAGGTGTTTCGCCGCGCCAGGGAAATAGGCGCGGCCAAAAGTGTTAGTTTTGGAAGAAGAAAAAAACAGTGTTAGATTTAAAGTTAGTTTATAAAAAATGTTAAAAATAAAAAAATCCCAATATAACCCCTCACAGAGTTGTCCAACCAACATTGTAGTGTGTTGCTAACTTACTGACCCATAATGCATCAGGAATTATGTTCACGATTTGCTTCGGTATATCTCCCAACTATGGGTCAAACCATATTGCTACAGTGTGAGGGGAAGGCGTGGGAGGCCAAAATGATGTTTCATAATGGTAGAAGGTGGTTTCTTAATGGAGGTTGGCCCAATTTTGCTCGTGGCAATGGCCTGCGCGTCGGCGACTTGTGTCTATTCGAACTGAAGACAAACGAGAGTAAGCTTACCATGGTAGTTCATATCATTCACAAGGAGCAGTTTTAGGTTGCCTTATACGGAAGTGTGCACCCCCCCTCTGTAACATCTGTTGGTAGCTATCTGTTGTTGACAACATATATTAGCGTGCAGTATAATATATGATCCTTTATTATGCTGAAATGCCGCCTTGCCTTGTACTTATATGTACATGTAGCACAGTTTTGTTTGCTTTTCAAGTTTGATTGCATGACAGTAGGTTGAACATGCAGCTTGAGTTTCAGCCGCAGTAGGTCGCCTCCCCACACAAAACAGAAAGTGAAGATGGAGGAGCTGCAACGTGTTTGAAAGCAAACCTATTTTTAGGCAAACAAATGTAACTAAGTTCTCAAAGCGGTTTTCACAATCCTCCTTTTCTTTTCTTGATCTGCTCTTTAAATTTATCAGTTACAACAAAGGTACACTCCTACGTCCTAAGGCTTCTCTTGGTGACACCCAACCACCAAACGTGCCGCACACAGTGCCAATTTCGATTCTGCACTCCGTCAGTGGTTGCCACGCACTTTCACCGTCTTAAATTACAAGACGTTTTGACATTTTTTTATATATATTATTTTTACTATATATCTAAACAGTTAGATAGTAAAAATTATGTATTTATATACTGAAATACTTGTCAAATCCGATTAGTCCTTTGTTTGCATTGAGAATTTTTTTTTAATTTTAACACTTTTTAAAAACTAATTTTAAATCTACCACTGCCTCTTTTTTTAAAAAAAACTAACACTTTTGGCCGCACCTATTGCCCTGACGTGGCCAAATGCCTGTGCCGCGCCATGCATGGTGGTGCGGCAGCGGGCTGACGTGACGGCTACCGGAACCGTGATCGTTGACGTGGCAGGGCTCTGCCGCGCCACCGATCTGCCGCGCCACGGTGCATGGCGCGGCAGGGCCAAATAAATATCGCGAGCGAGCCCGCCCGCCTGCCCGCCCGCTCGCCAGCCGCACGCGCCCCACCGCCGCCAGCGCCCGCCCGCCCACGCCCCGCCCGCCCACTCTCCAAACAGCGCCCGCGCCGGCCGCGCCACGAACGCCGGCGCGTCAAGGCCGCCCGCTCCTAAGGTACCTCCCTCTCGATTTCATGTTATTTTGATTATTATTGATTTAGGATAATTAGTGATTTAGGATAGTTAGTAATTTAGATAGTTAGGGTTTTAGGATTGTTATTGATTTATGATAGTGATTTAGGATAGTTATATTAGTGAATTTGTTTGTGATTTACGTAGGTAGTTTTTAGGTTTGAGGTTGTGTGTTCTAGTATAGTTAGGATTTTGGGTTTAGGGATTGATTAAGTATTTATTATTTAGTTTATAGTTAGTTATTTAGTTAGAGATTTTGGGTATAGATACTAGTTTACAAATATCGGTACTTACTAGTGCGTGATACATCGATTTTGATGACTTTATGAAGTTTCGTCAAATGCTTATATTCCTAGTGAAGTTGTTTATGTTACTAGTGCGTGATATGTCTGTTAATGTTACTTTGAATATATGCATGTGCTTTCATATTGTGTTCGTATTGCATAACAAGTAGTTCAAATTTTATAACGCTACATAATGTTAATTTGAATTTTGTTAATTTGAATACTCTAACGCTTTGTTTATCAATTTGTAACAGGATGACCCCTCCCACGCAGCACCCGTTGTACCCCATTCTTGCTGTGAAGTACGACGACCAGCACCGATCACACATCTTGAGTGACAACGACGCAGAGGTGGCCTTGCTTACTTTGAGGCCCCGCACGCACACTAGGGCACACCAACGGAACGAGCGTTACGCGTCGTACATACGGCGTGCTGGCTTCCTCGAGCTTGTCCGTGTTGTCAACCACGGTCTTCCGCCCCTTGACCCAGCACTACTTACTGCAGCTGTAGACAGGTGCGCGTGCATTCTTTGTACGTAAACTTTCTTGTAATAAATTTGAGGCAACTAACAGTCGTTCTATTCTTATAACAGGTGGAGGCCTGAAGCCCACACGTTCCACCTACCTTGTGGCGAGATGACCTTGACAATGCAGGACGTGAAGGCTATTTTTGGCCTTCGGTTGGGGGGACTTCCAGTGACAGGGATAGTTGACAACGATCACTGGAGGGAGCTGGTGGCTCAATTTACTGGCTTTCTTCCACCGGATGACGAGGCTTCCAAGAAAAATAAGTGAGAAATTCAAACCTATTTAATACTTGCATTGCTTTTCTGTAGTCATCGGGTCTCATTTTCTTTGGTAAATTTCAGGGAAACTTTTGGTGTTTCGTCGTCCTGGATCACGGAGCGCTTTGATTACTTGGACCCACAGGCTGAGGAGGCTCAAATCGATAGGTTCGCTCGAGTGTGGCTCTGGCACTTTCTTGGTTGTTTTCTCTTCCCAGACATCTCGGGCAACACCATCAGCTGGATCGTCCTTGACATACTACGCCAGCCGTGGGAGAACATAGCGGCGTACAGTTGGGGCAGCGCAGTCCTGGCATGGACGTATCGATAGCTATGCGTTGCCTGTCGTCGCACCTTAGGGTATGCGAACCTTGGGGGTTGCTCGTACCTACTACAGGTTTGGTGTTGGGAACGATGGTCCATTGGGGGGCCCCTTAATACTGGTTTACCGGTAAGTACTTCGGTTCATTGTATTCTTCGATATGGTTACATATGATGAGTTTATTAATGGCTAATTTATTATCGTGTTCAATGCAGCAATAGAACAGGCATGATACACTCCTTATAGCTCTATTTATCTGGACGGAATCAGAGTTAGTTAGAGGGAATGCGAGGCGCAAGTACAGGGAGTACACGGACGGTCTCGACGTCCTGACACAACACCAGGTTACGCTCTCTTTACTATCATACCTGTGTCTTGTTCGATCTACACTATATCACAGCCTAACTCAATTACGAAATGTTCAGGTGTATTGGTGTCCTTGGGATGCTCCGGAGCTCCAGTACTATCTCAGTCCTGTCACTAGGGACGAGTCAGAGGAGTATCGCTGCAACGTCCCTCTTATTTTCTTCCACGTGGTCAAGATTCACTTGCCCGTCAGGGTCTACAGACAATTTGGAAGAATGACAGGCTGTCCACCACCGCTTTACTCCACCAACCAAGGATTGCATGGGTGCGTTATCGATTAATAACAAAGCTACAATTCAGAGGTGTGTGTGATACAACTAACATCGTTTTGTTGCTGGTATGACCGCAGGAAGAGGTACAAGACAAAGGATTGGCGCGTGACACACAACGCGCACATCCACTTGTGGGAGACTAGGGAACGACAGCCGGTCCATGCGGGTCCTCCACACGACCCATACACCTTCGATGAGTACCTGCGCTGGCTTCACAGGTCTACGAGGACACATATCAAGCCCTCGTACACTGAGGAGGCGATTGATGAGGACTCGGAGGAAGATGTGATCAAAGATGTGTACGACGTTGCCACTAGAGAGGACACACAACTACAGAGAGCCCCGCTACAAAGATACGTGGTAAGATACTTGAATGGTACAATTTATTATCCATTTGGTATTAAGTATGTATACTAAAACTGTTCAACCGCGTTTTTGTACTCAAGCGACACAATTGTCGAGGCTGTCCAACGAAGCAGCGTTCTGGCTTCACGAGTCTAGAGGGCAGGAGCCGGGCGTTCTCGAGGCTTTTGTGGAGATAAACATAAACTAGTCTGTTCCGAAAATGTTTCTTTAGTGTATATGCGTTTCGGAAATGTATTAACTTTAACGTCTATTTAAGTAGAAGGTGAAGAAGAGTTGTAGGAAGCTAGCTCAAAAGTTGAGCTACATGGACACACCTTATGAGGAACCGCCACTCCCGATGCGGTCGGGTGGCACGTCTTCAGCCTCTTTGAGGACACCAGCCGGCTCTTCTCAGCCGGTGACAGGTGCCATTTCCACGGTGCGTACACCACCACATCATAGCACTGGGAAGGACCCTGCAACCGAGGACGACGAGGACGACGATGACGACGACGACGACCCCCCCGGGCTTCCGCAGATAGCACGACCAGTAGGACGATTGGTCGCAGGACAAGATCGGCATGTCTCAGCTAGGTGGTGCCCGCTTGGTACCTAAGGAGCCTCACAGGTACTAACAAATGTAGTTTCTTTAAATACGTAGGCTACATGAACTAACGATCATAAAGAATTCTAAGTAATCGTGCATATGATATACTTGCAGGGTACGAGCCGTACGCACCGGCGACGCGACCACACCAACATTGGTTACACTCCCAATGTGTTGCCAACAAATCCGAAGAGACAGAGGCGTCCGAGGGATCCTTACACTACTGGGTCTTAGTTTGTTAGGTCGAACTATTATTAGCGTCCGAAACTTGCAGGCTTAGTTGGTTATGTTATGTCGAACTTATGTCAAACCAATGAAAATGTTATGTGGCAGCTTGTCAACTTGCGCACGGACTTCATTTATTTGCTTCATATTCGTTTCAATGCGTCGCGGCATCACTACATGCGAGATTAAGTAGCAACTAGTTCGGAAACCGGCAGTCCCGAGGTATCTCGACGCTAGTGGCCGGCGTCTTGCGCGAGGGGTCGAGGAAGCCGGGGTCCATGGTCGCGTCGCCGCCGATCCTACAATATGAGGTTAAAAGCCAAATAAATAAGCTCCCTTAAAAAATATTCGTTTCAATCCGATCCAATTTTTCGTAATCGATTAGTTAACATGGTGGTTAACCGTATTATGAAAGATGGAAAAAATCATTGGCTTATCAAATTCTCTATTCGGACGTGAAATAAATTCAACAAAAGACAAAAACAAATCCACTGTTGATTTTCGTCAAGCAATACTTAGAATAACTACCACTATCGGCGCGACACGTTCCGATTAAACCGTCCAGGTACCGCCGGGCGGGTGGCGGGCGCGGCGGCTAGGCGGGCTTGCTGCTCGGGCAGGTGGGACTGGCCGCGGGGTTTTATTCGGCTCTGCCGCGCCAAGGTCGGTGGCGCGGCAGGCCCCGCCACATCAACGGTCAGCGAATCCTGTCGCCGCCATGTCAGCCCTCTGCCGCGCCACCATACATGGCGCGATACAAGCATTTGGCCACGCCAGAGCAATAGGCGCGGCCAAAAGTGTTAGTTAAAAAAAATAGGCAGTGTTAGCTTTAAAATTAGTTTTCAAAAATTGTTAAAATTAAAAAAAATCCTGCATTGACAACACTGGATTTGCCTGCCGTTCGAATGCAGTCTTTGGTCTTGTTTCTGCTCTACGTCACTACATGTTTGCTCTAAGGGCTGGTTTGGTTCCTTTCCCCTCTAAAATTTCTGTCACATCGAATATTTAGACACATGCATGGAGTATTAAATATAGACTAATTACGAAATTAATTGCACAACTTGCGACTAATTTACGAGACGAATCTTTTAAGCCTAATTAGTTTATGATTTGACAACGTGGTGCTACAGTAACATGTGCTAATGATAGATTAATTAGGCTTAAAAAATTCGTCTCAGAAATTAGCCTCCATCTATGTAATTGATTTTGTAATTAATTTATATTTAATGCTTCTTATTAGCCTCTAAATATTTAATGTGACATAAATTTTAAGAGCGACTTAAGAACCAAACACCCCTTAGTATGTCATCTTTGGATTTGTGGTAGGCTCCACCAGACACAAAGAAAACATACAACCTACAATACTAATCGAAGCAGCAGAGCAAATCACATGACCTTTTTACCTAGGCCTCGGCACCCACCCTAGCCACGTCGGCTGCCGCATTAGCCACCTTGACGCCGAGATGTGACCCTGGACGCCAAAGGTCATGGCGTCTAGGTTGAGATCCATTCCTACAAATCTGTCCTTGAGGAGCTTAATAAATATAAAAAACATAAACAAGTCGATGTCTGGATTTGTGCCCTTTTGTTTTCTTTCCAAATTTAGTCCAGAGGACGCGGAATCGGACCGGCGCTAGTCAGGCCAGGCTCTCAGGTGAAAACCGGGCGTCCGGGTGGGTCCCACCTGACCCGATGCGGAAACGAGAAAGGTCAAAGGTCTACCCTACTACTAATCGGTCGGTCCTGGTGGCGGTGGTTCGTCCGAAGTCGAATCCAACGGCGCGCCGCAGCTCCTCCGCCCCTCCTCTCCCGCCGCCTATATTCCTCCTTCCGATTCCGTTCGTTCGTTCGTTAAGCCCTTTCACAAGCGCGGGCGGCCCTCCGACCGGCCGGAACCCCGGCGGCCTCCTGGAGATTATTACGGGATTGGGATCGGTCTGAGCTGCGGAGGCCGGCGCAGGCGCGCCCCCTTCTCGTTTCTTGGTGTGGCAGGCAAGGTGGTGGTGACCGGCCGGTGAATATGGTATGTATTGCATGCATCATACCGTCCTCTTGCGATTTCCCGTTCTTCTACTTCCCGGCTGGCAATGCAATGCGCCCACAGAAGTGTAGTTTCAATGCAATGTAATCTGGACTGCTCCCGTCGCGCAACGAGATTAATTAATAGTTAGTTTTTTTAGAAAAAGATTAATTAATAGTTAAGGGTGATACTGTTTCCTTCGGTTTTGGTGTTCCTGTCCTCACTCAGGATGCGATTCGCGTTCGGGCGATTCGGATATTAATCAAATGCTATCAATTCCTCCCGTCGATGCCATTGCTGGCTAATGTATGAACCTTCTGCGCTGCTCTGCTGTTTGTAGGCGTCCTAATACTCTTTGAGGAATCAACTGATGTGACACCCACCTAGTCACCTAGATAGATAATCTTTTCAGCAAAGATGGGGGTTTCGCTAGAACAATTTGATTATTTGTGTTAGTTGCTGGCGTAATTGATAATTTGATGATGACAGCAAACGTTTTTGTGTTTGTGCAGAACATTGTGTGTGAAGTCTGTGGAGATATTGGTTACAGACAACTTCTGCTATGTTGCAGAGACTGCAAGCGTTATGCTGTGCACCAGTATGTCTCCTTTTATACTAATTATGCTTTATTTTATTACATTCCATTTTATGTTGTGCTTATTAATGGGTGTAAACAACAGCATTTTCCCCCTTATATGACAAACCATGGCATCATCTTAGAGGTTAGGTCTACTTTTTACCCCGGAATTTTACATCATAATTTTTTTCCCAATCAATTTCAAAGTTGAGTAGACAGACTATATGAATATATCCCTATCTTCACATTCTATTGAATTAGAAATGGATATTTGCAAATCATGTAATACCTAAATGGAAAACTCAAGTGCCTTCTGTAGTATGTACTGTAATTATGTTGTTAAAGCTTATTAATTTATGGTCGGCCTTTTCTTATTATGATTCGTCATTGTGTAGATACTGTTTGGACAAAGTTGTCTTCAATGCATCGTTAATAGAATGGTTCTGTTATGAATGCCTACAAAAGCGTGGTGAAGTTACTTGTGTCAGATCTCTAGAGCAGGTGTCAAGTGAAAGGCCACTGAATCATGCACAGTTTGGTTCTCCAGTACATCAGCTAACTACCAAGAGGGTGGAGTCAGTAAGGGATGCAGGGCTATATTCATCCAATGGTGGTTGTGAGGAACTATTTTCCTGCCCTGGCATAGAAACCATCCCAAGTGTGCGAGAAAGGAGTGTTGATCCCATTAATATTTCCAGCATTTCTCAACATGATAGCACAGAAGCATCTGCAAGCAGTGAAAGATCCACGGAGTGTCAAAAGGCTAGCTCCTGTCGACGTGGGAAAACTGTGAAGATGACTATGGAGTCCTCATCATCATCTGAGGAGTCAGGTTATAGCATTATTCTAGTTGCTTGCATATTTACCTCGAATCGTACATCACTTGTTACTAAACTCTGTTGCGAAATTTTGTACAGGAGAAGACATTCTCTCTGAAAACGTATCCTTGGAATATGTTTTGGCATATAGATGTTATCTATCTAAAGCACAAAAGAAGAGAGTAATGGAGCTTATTCAGGAAATTCAACCTGAATTCACAATTTTTATATCAATAATGCGGAAGGGCAATGTGCAACCCCCGGGTCCTTTTCTGGTAACTCCACTACTATTGAATAGGAAACTCATTTATATCAACATGAACTGTTTGTAGATAATAGTAACAATGTATGGGAGATTTACCTATGAGATTCCGGTTGTCATAAATCTTCTGAGCATCATGTTCCATTTGCTATCAGGGAATTACCAGGGATTATGCAAGTGCACATTTCCCAGATGAAAGCACAAATGTCACTCTTGAGGTGCCTGGCAAGAGCAAGAAGTGGCATCCCAAATTCTACAAAAGAGCTGAAAGTAGAAACTACATGCTTATAGGACAGTGGCTAGACTTTGTCCGTGAGAATCATGTGCAGGAGGGAGATATCTGCCTCCTTGTACCCGACAAAAGATGAGATAAGGTGCACATTTATGGTCTATGTTCTTCATGAAACAACTTATTCTAGAGGTGGGGCTGGCTTTCAAATGGCTGGCCCATGCCCTGGTGCATCTAGTGCAAAGATGGCTTCAGAAATCCATATCGAGGAGGAACCTACCGCTGGTATTAGTGCAAAACATAAAAAAAACTATTAGCTCTCTAGATTATTCCATTTCTTATATGGTCTACAACTGTTTGCAGGAGAACATGTTTCCTCGGAAAGTGATATGCAAGAAATTCCTCATGAACCTGTAGAGGCGGAGACTCTGATGATCCATTTGTTCCTCCATACATTGTACCATGCAAGAGTCCTCTATCTAAATCCCAGAAGAGAATCGTTGAGGAGCGAAAGCGAGCTATCCGATCTGAAATTCCTATTTGTGTGGCAGTAATGAAGAACAACAACGCCGGTGTTGCTCAACGTTGGATGCTAGTAAGCCCAATTTTTTTTTGTTTGGTCTTAAAGTTGTTTTTTTTTTATCCTTAAGCTTGCTGTTCCTGTCATCTTAACCTTATTTTGTTTTGTAGCGTGTTGCTAACTACTGATCCATAATGCTTCAGGAATTAGGTTCACGATATGGTTCGGTATATCTCCCGACTAAAGGGCAAACCATATGGCTCCAGTGTGGGGGAAGACATGGAAGGCAAAATGATGTTTCATAATGGGAGAAGGTGGTTTCTTAACGGAGGTTGGCCCAATTTTGCTCGTGGAAATGGCCTGCTGGCGTCGGGCGACGTCTGCCTATTCGAACTGAAGAAGGAGAGTAAGCTTACCATGGCAGTCCATATCATTCGTGAGGGAGAAGTTTTAGGTTGCCGATATGAAAGTGTGCCCCCCCTGTTCTTTCGGCTGGCGCCAGGGCCTTATTGTGCTTATTTTTTACTATATGAAGTTAATCCATGGTTGTGGCTGATATCTCTGTAAGGATTAGAGGCCAATCTGTAACATTTTTTTTTTTGAAAAAAACACCAGTCTGTAACATCTATTGGTACCTATCTGTTGACATTAGCATGTGGTATATAGATAAGGAATGGCGTGGTTATTATCATACGCATTGCTTTTACTAATGTACATTTAGCAGACAGTTTTGTTTGATTTTCATTGCATGCCAATACACTGATAAATCAGTGTCTCTTGCCTTGTTGTAATCGTTTGGGGAGCACCCAACCAAAACTGTAGTTACGATCACGCCGAGGGTAGCTCTGATCAAAATCCGACAACAGCAGGCTCTTTCAAGTGCAGTACAATTGTTCCCGACGATTGAACATGCAGCTAGCTAGAATTTCAGAGCTACCCTTGGCTCTTACAAAAAGTGAAGATGGTTGTGTTTGAAAGCAACTCATTTTTAGGCAAACAAATATGATCAAGTTCTGAAAGCGGTTTCCACAATTAATCCTCGTTTTCTTTTCTTGAATCTGCTCTTTCAATTTGGCAGTTACGATAAAATATAGTACTCCTATATATGTCCTACAGTCATGTCCTACATACCTAGTTCTGAGGGGTTGAGACATTGGTTTCCATTTACTAACAGAATACCCTTATGTTGTAATAATGGGATAAAAATCTTGTTTAGTACACACAGTAAAGATAATACAACGTACATATGTTGTTTAGTGAAGTGTGTGCTGTCTCTTCATTGCGCTGCCGAGAGCGCTCCTCTTGGTGACACCCAACCACCTTACGTGCCGCACGATCAAGGGGTTGAGAGGCACACGTACGTACACAGCACCCATTTCGATTCGATCTGCGTCTCATCAAATCCATAATCAATTTACAGTCATCCCTCCCATCCATACGCGCGCGCGTGCCCTACGCACCCATTTATGCAGTCCCTCAGCGATTGCCACCCAGTCCTGTTGCCACCTGCGTACCACGCATCTATTCTATCGAGCAAATTAAATGACAATACATCGACCAACTACTCCTACTACTAATAATAATCTGATGATGCATTTTTTTTAATCAGCGGAACCATAGATACTAGGTAGCATCCCGGCTCTATATAAATGGATCCAAGCTAGGCTTCACCTAGCAGTCAGCAAGCTTTTCGCTCCACTCACCATCAGTCCATCACATTACTCACATACGCCGGCCAGCCGCATCCATCATCCATGGATAAGACTAAGAGCTTGGTTATCATGGTGCTTGTCCTGGGTCTAGTTCTGGAGCAGCAGAGCCAACTAGTGCATGCTAACAGCTGCTGCCCATCCAGGACTGCAAGAAGAATGTACAATGCATGCCGCGTTCATCAGGGCGCTTCCAGGGAAACGTGTGCAAGGTTCGCACGCTGCAAAATTGTTCAGGGGAAATGTAAAGACCCTCATTACATTGTTGACCAGTCCCCCTACTCGGACTCTGGTAAATTACCAAAATTCGATTCTTTTAATTTCTATATAGCTCTCTGTGTTTCATGCATGCATATATATTTGTCGTAAGTAAATACGGGAAATAATACATACTCCTATATATAATTCCGTTTTCATGCATATGGATCATTGTTGTTGTTTTGTGTTGCAGAGGTAGCGAATGTTGTGCTTGAATTCTGCAAGTCGGGATGCACATCGTCTGTGTGCAACAACATCAAGACTGGTATGGCAAAGCCTTTCATTTCATTCACAGGGCAAAAACACTATATAAATGGAGTACTCAACTGTTGCACCTGACATGCATCCTAACTCGGCAATTAATTGGACGTAGCTGCAGGTTTTTGTCGTTCCCTACTCGTCCTAAAGAAAATGTAAAAGAATATTTATGAAAACATATATTCCATGAAGAATTTAGTGATACTTATTTGGTATGTACATAAATATTTATTGATACTTTTTATAAAAAAATTTGGTCAAGCATAAAATAGTTTGATTTGATATTATGTTAAATTATATATTTTTCCGGACTGAGAGAGAAGTACAATTGATATCTTTATTTCTTTTATTATCAGCTGTCCTCCAAGAAGATGCTAATGATGATGCAGTGGACCGCTGCGGCGAAGCATGCCACCGCTTCTGCACCAACACCAAGCACGTTGACACTGCCACCAATGTTTCTTAAGCAGCTTAGTTAGAAAGTGGTGTACCTAGTACCGTGTAACAGTTGTGAGTTTTTCTCAAAAAAGTGTGTTCGTTCATCTCTAGAATTATGTAGTATATATATCTGGACAATAAAACGGCGTTGTTCGCTGTCAATATCTATTTTTCTTTAAGTCACCGTCGAGTAATATTTCTTGTGTTCACTACTACTCGATCAACTTAGTGTTGCTGCACAGCTGGTATTTGAGTAAAAAAAATGTGTTAAAGTTCATTGATAAACTCGGTCCCAAAACATATGACCTTAACTCTCAAGGTGGCCTTGCGAACTGATCATAGATAAGATGGCTAGGTTTCTTGTGGTGGAACCTGTCCACCCGGATTTAAGTCCTCGACTTAGCATGTGTGCTTACATTTTTCTGAATCTAATCCAGGATTTAACGACGCTATGCTTTTAGTGGTAGGTGACGTCCCCGTCGACAGCGAGATGCCAGTGGTGACTTCGTGAATCTCGAGATCTGCAATCTTTCGGAGGTGCTCATAGGGGTAGGGTTTGCGTACGTGTAATCATAAGGGTGAGTGTGCATGCGTGTTGTGGGCATCTGTGTTGTACTGTGTAATTTAAAAAAAACTCGTAAGCCAATTACTAACTCTAAGTCAACCTCTTAAATAGTGCTAGTTTTTTAGCAATGACTCATAGTATGGTTATAGACTCACATGACATTCAATTCTCACATGGTCTTGAAATGTATGTATGAGCCTAGCTCTTGATCAAGAGCTAGCCTTTCTCTCTTTTCTATTAAAATATGAATAAAATGCTTAGAGCTAGCTTATGAGTCAGCTATTGTGGGTGTCCTTAGTAACGTGAGCTAGTTACTAGCTCTAATACAACTTCTTCAATAATATTAACTTTAGCACATAGCTCATAACATGAATATTCTCGTATGACAGTCTCCTATAATCTTAAAATATGTGCATGAGACTAGCTTTAATCAAAAGATGGTTTTCTCTTTTCTATTAAAATACAAAATAATAATACGCTTAGAGCTAGCTCATAAGTCACTATTGGAGTAGTCCTCCTAGAATTCCAATTTTGTTCCAAAATACTTGACGTTCTTCCTTTTCAATACACATTTCTCTTTTCCCAATACATCTCTACCTCTTTTTATCTCTTTCCTTTTCTGTGCATCACACTTTTTCACTCCATTTTGATTCGCATGTCGAGACCTACTCCCTCCTTCCTATAAAAGGCGTCATTCTCGCTTCACGAGAAGTCAAATATTTTAGACTTTGATCAAATATATAGAAAAAATATAATATTTATAGAACACTATTATTATTAGATGAATCGCTAAATTTATTTTCATAATAAATTTATTTAGAGATACAAATGTTGCTAATGTTTCATACAAACTAGTGAAACTTAAGAAAATTTGATCAGCACGAATCTCAAAGCGACACTCTATTTCAGTACATCTCTACAGTCTCTACCTTTCTTTATCTCTCTCCATTTTGTTTTCTGCGCGTCACACTTTTTCACTCAACCTTAATTCTTGTGTCCAGACCTACTCCTTCCGTTATATAAAAAGTGTCCTTCTCACTTTCCGATAATTCAAATATTTTAAACTTTGACTAATTATATTAAAAATATTAGTATTTATGCAATATAATTAGTATGATTAGCTGAATAACTGAATATATTTTTTAATAAATTTATTTAGAGATACAAATATTACTAATATTTCATACAAATATAGTTAAATTTAATAAAGTTTGACCAACACGAATCACGTAGTGACACTCTTTTTCGAGTATGCATCTATTGGTTTGGTCCCTATTGCTCTCATGTGACGCACCTACACGCTTGAAACTACTCCATCTGTCCTCGAAAGAATAGATTTCTAGACTAAAAATTTGTCGCATACTCCCTTTGTCCCCGAATATAAGGCGTGATTGACTTGGTGCGGTCTTTAAGAATATATTTTGACCTATAATTTCTCTTATAATATATAATTTATTAGAACAAAAGTTTGTTCATTAGAAAGTATTTCAAAATACAAATATCATGTAACTACTTTTGTAATACAAACTTTTGATATAATTAGGATAATTGTTAGTCAAAGATAACAGAGTTTGAATTTTGAAATATGCGCATGCCTTATATTCGGAGACGGAGGCAGTAATAAATCAATTTCTAGACACTACTCCCATGGTTGATGTAGTGCATGCACTAACTTTTAATATATTATTGTAAATAGCAAAATTCATTGTTCTAACTTCTCGGTAAGTGGTGAGTGCAGTTAAGTTAAAGAAGCTTAATAAGGGGTAGTAAGGTCTTTTCTGTTGTTTGCTAATTTGTCCTGAACTTGCTATAAATCTATTAGATTTACTCAAATGTAGTTGCCTGATATTTTGTTTTCTTATCAGTTAATTTTTACAAAACATCACATGTATACTGCCAGAACATTACAAAATGCAGCATAGAACATTATAAAATACATCACAGAACATCACATGTATTTTAGCAACCGCCTGAGAACATTACAGAACATTAAAATACATCATAAAACATAACAGAACATCACATGTGTATCACTTCAACATCGCAAAAACTATTATAGAACATCACATGTATACTATGTGAACATCATAAAATTATAGAATATCATGTACTACGTGAACATTACATGTATATTACATGAACATCACAAAATACATCACATAACATGACTGGCAAACAAGTCACCTGCCACAGAGACAGACCCTAAATCTATCACTAGTGCTTAGACGTGAGCGTCCGGCCGTCCGAACACCGCATGGCCCACTCTGCCTTGCTGCTGCCACTCGCACCGTTCGCTCCTGCCTGTGACGCGCACCCCGTCCGCAACGCTTGTTCCCTCCTGTCGCCCACCCCGCTCGTCGCGCGTCATGCCAACGTGGATTCGTCGCCTCCACCATGCCTCATGCTTGGAATCGCGCCACTCGCCGCGGCCGCGCGCCCATCCGCCTGGTTGCGGCCACTACCGAGGCCTGTGACGCCAATGAACTTCGCACCGGCGACCTCCCCGTCACTCCATGGCATCGAACTCCGCGCCGACGTCGAGCTCTGTGTCGACGAGCCTTTTGCAACCGGATGTTTCACGCGTTTCAAATGTATGTTTCATGTGTTTCATCTATATGTTTCATGTGTTTCATCTAGATGTTGCAGGATCCGGTATTTCATATGTTGTAATGGCTACACATGCATGTTTCAAGTGTATGTTCCACATGTTTCAGTTGTTTCAGACGTATGTTGCAAATATATGTTCTAAATGTTTCAACTATTTCAGACGCATGTTTCATGTGTTTCATCTGGATGTTGCAATGACTATTAGTCTGTTCGGGAGGCCATAAACGATCGTGGATTATTTACTGCTGGCTGGTTTGGTGTGAGAGAAAAACACTGTTCCCGGCTGGAAATTTACGATCATTTACGAGCAAGCGAACATGCTGTATATAGGTATGTTTCAAGAGTATATTGCATATGTTGCAACTGTTGGACGGATGTTGCCAAGATGAGACGTTAGGACGGGGTAAGGGGCGCGTCCGAGACAGAGTGCGGCAGAGGACGTGGTGCAGCGGGGATGGCACCGCGGCGAGGGGAGGAGCATGACGCGGCGGGGGAAGGAGCACGACAGGCTTGACGCTAGGGCGCAACCGGGATATGATCGAGGCGCGGAATGGGTCGCGGATGGCCTGACGCGGTCGCTGGCGCGGGATGGCTCACGAGCGACCGAACGCGATCGCTGGCGCGGGATCTGATGCGAGTGTGGGGCGTCCGATGCGACTCGAGTGCAGGCGTCGGAGCTGCGTCCAGACGGAGGCTAGCGTCTGGATGTCCTGGTGATAGCCATGCCCTAAATCTATTCTTCCAGGACAGAGAGTATATGAGAAACTGTCAGCCAGATGCATTATTTAGAATATCAGCCCTGATCGATTCCTACCAAAAATATCATGCGTCCTGTTCGCTTGGCTTTTAAGCCGTACTTTTTCAGCCAACGAACAATATTTTCTCTCACAACAAATCAGCCACCAGTACTTTCAGCAATGGCTTATCAGCCAAGCGAACAGGGCACATACACACGTAACACACCTACGATCAACTAGCCCTTTTTTTATTCAAATTATTTTATAACTGTTATTAAATATAAATATTTCACTTTCAAAAAAATCGATGGCTCATATTTATCTAAGAGTAATCGGAGTACTGTAGCAAGGCAAACACATATAGGCATATTAGCTAGTTTGGTTTCAGCTTGTGGGCAAGGTGAGTGATTCATCTCCAATGCGCAATCTCCGGTCATTAATTTTCTCTTTCAATGGCCTCCCATATTAACCACCGTAATGACTGGTCTTCAGTTCCCCCTTACACGCCTCTCACATTAATTATAGTTGAATCAATCGATCACAAGCACTCGTGGACTCATGGTGTTGCTCCTTAACAACTCATAGGATATATACGTACGCACTCATCGTGGAAGTTCATCAGATGCTTTCGACTTCTGGCCTCCTCCTCCCTGTCTATCTTTTCAGCTCCATAGAATAGATAGAAATGCAACTATAAAGCTGCGATCCTGGATTCCTGGTGGATGATCTTCAGGTTGTGGGGATATATAATCTGTTCCTCAATTGTTATTCGGTGCTCATCTGTTGTGTAGTATCTTGGGACGCCAGAAAAGCAAATCATGACATCTTCTGCAGATTCCTATCCGTCCTTAAGTGGAAAGCAGGGTACAAAAAATCTCATATACATAGTAGTAGTGCTAGCTATACATGTTTATACTGAACATTCATTTTGTCATCAAGTTCTTTCAAAAAAGATGTATAATCTGCACTTTGTTTATGCACTTGAGTGTGTCTGCATCGCTTGGGGGGTGTATGTGTGTTTATTCGACAGCGGTTTCGATTTCTTCATTTTTTCCTAGGCTCCACCCTTGTTGTGTCGTAAAGCGTCTGTGCAAAGTTAAGGTCAATCTTCTCTCCTATTCTAACTTCAAGAATATATATGGTGTCGCCAAGTCACTGAATATGAAGAGTATATTTGTTCATCTGTTGGCTGTAATTTCTATCTGACATATATCATGCAAATTGCAGTGAACATGGATGGACAAGGCTCCCAGGTGAAGAAATCTTGTGCTTGTTGCAAAATGTACAAGGACCATTTGCATGGAAAGATGACGTGTTTCCTCATGCCAATGTCCGCTAATTATAGACACAGCATGGTGAGCCTTTCATACGTTTAAATTTCTTTGTGCCCTGAACCCTAATACATTTTCATTATCTACCATGTTTCATTTGGAGACAGATTTCAATCTTCGAAGTAGTATATAGTTGCCTACCCTTTCCATAAACTTCACTGAATCTGTGCGCTACACAAAACTGAAAGATTCTAGAACCATGCATCGTGATTAATTGAGCAAGTGGGAAATCAATTACATTCCTGAATTTCAAACTTAGTTTTCATCACTGAATTGCAAAACAATGCAACAGAAAAAAAATACTTAGACAATTCTTGCTCTATGATGCTTGAATTGCTCTGTATAAAGATATATAAACCATGCATTATATTTGTTTCACTGTTCTTGGTGCAGATAATGCCTGCCAGGTTCATGAACCAATTTGGAGGAGAGATCTGGGAGAGCATCGACATCGAATCCCCTGACGGTAGTGTTTATGTTGTCAAGGGCACCAAGTACATGAACAAGATGCTCCCCCAGTGTGGATGGAGAGCATTTGTCGATGCCCATCGCATAGAGGAGAATGACTCGTTGCTGTTCCTGATGGATGTGAGAAAGTCTTTCCCTGCGATGAGATCAGAATCAGTTCTAGTAACATCCAAGAACGAGACACAGACTGTGTTGATGTTTCAGATAGGTCCCATGAGTTCGGAAAAGAGTCTCTAGCTGTCAGAGGGATTGTCCAAGTCAACGTAGAAAAGCTGCAAGGATTACCACAACATCAGCCTCTTCGTCTGAGGAATCAGGTTATTATGTTATAATAATTGTTGGCTGCCTTATACCTGCATGAAGATAATTTCTTTTTGTTAAATATGCCTGTGTGCAATGAGCTTTGGTTTGATTTATCTAAAAGGTCTTTTATTTGTTTGTTTGTTTTTTCCTAGCGGCTTTTAGTAATTATTAGTTATGTACAGGACCAGATTCTGAGGGCACTGCTGAATATGAATGCTCTTCAGGTTTTGATGTTGATCCTAAGACAAATGCGGCACCTGATTATGTCTTATCATGTATGATTATTCTATCTGAAGAACAAGAGGAGGAAGTAGATGGACTTATCAAGGAAATCCTGCCTGAAACTACTGTATTTGTGGCTGTCATGAAACCAAGCAATGTCAAACGATACTCTAGTCTCGTAAGCTGCGCTCTTCTCTTTTGTCAATTTTTTTAAAGAGAATAAACTCTGCTTTTAAGAAAGCAACATACGGTACAATACTGGGATTACCAGTTTGAAAAGCAGAACACAAAGAAGCCTAGGAACACTGAATTCTTCTCTTTTGTCAATTAAAAACTGGTCTTCTCTTTTGTTGGTCAGAACTAACCGAGCTGTTCTAACTTTATGTACGAGCTTTTCTAATTTATTAGTCCTGCGCATTGCAGTCATATTTATTTGCTGATCCATCCCATTCCCATCTGGAATCAGGTAATTCCTCACCGCTATGCAGCCGCGCACTTCCCACACACAAGTCAAGTGGTGACGCTTCAGCGGCCAGGCAAGAACAAGAAGTGGAATACCAAGCTTCAGGTCAGGAAAGACAGAGTTTCCCACGTGTTCAGTGGGCCTTGGTCAAACTTCGTGCAAGACAACCATTTGCAGGAAGGCGACATCTGCATCTTTCAGCCATTGAAGACTGCTGGCATAAGGTTCACTATGATGGTTCATCTGATTCGTCAGTCAAAGGTTGGTGCATTACATGAACATGGAAACAGTCCTAGTCCAGGATCAGGAGGAGGAACAAGCTCCAGCAGAGGCAGAACAACGAGGGCAAAGGCAAACGAGCCTAAGATTGTGCACTCAGGTGAAGGCAGCAGAGCAAAGGCGAAGGTGACACCGGTAGCGCGTGCTAAGGAGGAACACGCCGATCAGGCGCCTTCACCTTGTAATTGTCATTTGACTGATGATGAGTCAGGCGATTCTGGTGGACCTTCTAAAGCAGGTCTCTACATTCTGGCATCCCATGCTCATTTGGGTGATGAGCAGAGGAAGAAAGTGGAAGACGTAGTTGGCAGCATCAAGTCTCAAGTTCCCATTTACGTGGCAGTGATGAACAAGTCCAATGTTGCTGCCACCGGCTGCGTCTTAGTAAGCAGCTCAAAAACCCTTTATTTCTCCGGTGCCAATTTCAGTTACTACAATACTTATTAACATACTAACATTGTATATATATGTATATTATGGAACAGTACTTTGGCAAACAATATGCCAGCAAGCACCTTCCATACGGGGAAGCACACCGTGACGCTCGTGAGGAACGGGAAGAGCTCGGCATGGAAGGTGAAGATGCATGCGCAGATGTTCAGTAAAGGCTGGCGTGGCTTTGTCCGCGACAACCGCCTCAAACTCGACGATATCTGCCTCTTCGAGCTGACCAAGGACGACATCAAGATGCTTACAATGACGGTCTACATCATTCGCTATGTCAACCATTGTTAGTTTAGTTTCTACGTACCTGGTTCGATCGAGCATAGGATGATAGGATGCTGGGCTTTGCAAAACTTCCTGCTGGTAGTAGCTACTTCGTGTTGCCTTTGCTGTGAAATAAGAAAAGGACGAACCTTAATTTGAAGATGCACTAAACAACCTTTGGATCTGTAGGTCTCTTCAGAGATTTCAGGCTAAACTTTTACTTTCAAAAAAAAAAAAAAAATTCAGGTTAAACTTCAACCTCCAGGGTCCCACGTTGCATGCTGTATTATGTCACCCTGGTTTGATGGCACCGTCCAACAATAAAGATATCTGTTAAACAACAAATGAAGACCGATTTGATGGAACACGTGGAGTTTGGAGGAAAACTCTAGTATCACTTTATTGCTTGTCTTGATATATATACATATTATTGTGCTGGGCTTAATACACAAATATGGCCCGACACTCCCTCTCAAAATGAGTGATAGATATGTATCATTCGCTTCTTGCTTTATGCTAAATTATATTATTCGGTATGTCTAGCGCCTGGACGTCCAGACGGGGCTAGCGTCCGGACGTCCACACCTGTTGTGCCTGCTTCACGTGGAAGTCCGTGCCGCTCCATGTCCCGTGGCCGCAATGTGTCTCGAGCCACGCACCGTGGCCCGCGCACGCTTCATGTCCCACGCTGCTTTGTGTCACGCACCCGCACAGTGACGCCCCTTCCACACCCACACGCATGTAGACGGGCCTAGCAGTTGCAGTAGGTGACTGCTACAGATGGGTCTCACTGCAACATGTGCAACACCGGATCTATTTTTACAACATCTAGATGAAACACTTGCAACATACGTCCGAATCAATTAAAACACTTACAATATACGTATGAAACACAAGGGAAACACGTGTGTAGCCATTGAAGAACATATGCAACATCCAGTTGAAACACTTCCAACATATGTGTGAAAATCTATGCAACATCCGGATGAAACATTTCCAAACATATGCGTGAAACATATACAACACCCAGATAAAACACGTGCAACATACGCTGAAACATCTGAAACATTTGGAGCAATACACTTGCAACATACGTGTATAGCCACTGCAACATATGCAACATCCACATGAAACACTTGCAGCTTGCAACATGGAAACACTTGCTGCAACATAAGACTAAAAACAGATGAAAAATTTGGAACATACTTTTTCAACATGTGCAATATCTCGATATACTTTTGCAACATCAGTATGAAGCACTTGTAACATACCTCTAAAACATTTGAAACAATTGAAGCATTCAGTTGCAACATATGTGCTTTCAACGCAGTGCAACATCTACTTGCTGCTCAGGAGAATAGAGACTCGTCGATGTGTGGAGTTCACCGGAGGCAACGGCGGCCCAGCGACGGCGGTTGCACGACGTGGAAGGG
Source organism: Miscanthus lutarioriparius (assembly GCA_904845875.1). Lineage (NCBI taxonomy): Eukaryota > Viridiplantae > Streptophyta > Magnoliopsida > Poales > Poaceae > Miscanthus > Miscanthus lutarioriparius. Next base: position 115,629,527 of record CAJGYO010000001.1, read on the forward strand.
AGACATCGGCCACGCGACACGATGGGAGGCATCGGCCTCGTGACGCGGCTGAGAGGCAGCGGCTGCATGACTAGGAGAGGGCAGCAGCACGCTAGGCCTGGCAGGGCCTGCAGCCGAGCGTGTCGTGCCGGCAGGCCCAGTGGCCGAGCGCTGCACCTCGAAAGCGGCTCACTGGCCTAGCATCGACGCACACGAGCGGCTGCCGTTGGGGCTCGCCTGCCTTCACGCTGCTGTGAGCTCGCCCCTGCTCGGATCGCGTGCCGCGAAGCTCTCCTGCCTCCACGCCATCCCCCAGCGGCTCGCTGGCCTCGCTTCGTTGTGCACGAGCGACTGCCGCGGGGGCTCGCCTGCCTCCACATCGACGCGAGCTCGCCTCTGCGCAGACCGCATGCCGCTGGGGCTTTCTTGCCTCTGCGCCACCACGCTGCGGCTCACCGGCATGACGCAGACCATCGGTGCTCGCTGCTCTGTGTTGGATGCTCACAAGGGAGCAGATTGGGCAGACAGAAAAGAGGGGTAAGGAAGCGAATAGATTGGATAGGAATGAGTGGATGAGCATAGCGCTGCGCTCGGAGGCGGTAGACGAGCGGATAGGAACGAGCGGAGCGCGTGCCGTGGAGCTTTCCTGCCTCCACACCATCACCCGCGTGGCTCGTTGACCTCGCTTCGTCATGCACGAGCGATTGCCGCCAGGGCTCACCTGCCTCTGCATCGACGCGAGCTCGCCTCTGCGTAGACCGCATGCCGCTGGGGCTTTCTTGCCCCTGCGCCACCATGCTGTGGCTCACCGGCACGCCGCAGACCATCGGTGCTCACTGCTCTATGTTGGATGCGCACAAGGGAGCAGATTAGGAAGAGAGAAAAGAGGGACAAGGGAGCGAACGGATTGGATATGAATGAGTGGATGAGCAGGGTGCTGTGCTCGGAGGCAGCAGATGAGCGGATAGGAGCGACAGGAACGAGTGAATTGGAATGAGTGGATGAGCAAATTTGAGAAACGAAGGAGCGGGAGGTTATTGGGCTGGTGACGCAAGCCACCGATATAGCGTCTGGACGGACGGACGCCCGCTTCCCAGCATTATCGTATATTCTTTTATTCATAAATCCTAGCCATAATTCTTTTATGCTAGGCTATTTGGACAGCAAGAAATGACATCATCTTCGAAGGAGTCGGAATGAACTTGCCAGAGTGCAGGCGTGTCTTCTTTAAAGAGCTTAAGCTTCTTCGGTACAGAATGAAGAAGAGCAGTTTTCTTCACGGATACAAAATCTGAAATAGTCAGCCTTTTGAAGCTGATCTTCTTTGTTTTTTTTTCTTAAATCTATCTCTCTCCCTGTTATTTTACCTCTGTTCTTTCTGTATCTTTGTACTTTTCTGCAACTTTTTCAATGTTTAAAAGTCCAATTTACGCCCTCCAACTTTCATCAAAGTCCGGATTTCAACCTCGAACTTCAAAACCGGACAACTTTGACCCTCCAACTCTTGAAAAAGTTCAAGTTTCAACCTTCTGGGCGGTTTTGTGGCTGAACAGTAACTTTTGATATTTTCGGGAGGTTTTCGATTTTTTTATATTATTTTTTCGAGCATGAAATAATTTCCTCAAATGAAACAACTCAAATTTCAAAAATATCTCAAAAGGTCTTCAATACATATAAATGTCGGATGAAGATGATTTTATATGTAAATTGTAGAATTTGATGAGATCTACAACTTATAGTTTGAAATTTTTTTTTCATTTGAGGATCTTAAGATGCTCAAAAAAAAAAATATAAAATTTCAGCACCATATTTTATCTCATCGATGAGTCTCAAATTTAAAAATAAAAAAACCCTTCAATACGATGTTGGATGAAGATAATTTTTATACGTAAATTGTAGACCTCGATGAGATCTACAACTTTGTAGTTTTGAGTTTTTTCATTTGAGGACGTTAAGATGCTCGAAAAAATAATATAAAATTTCAGCGCCTCTCGAAAATATCAAAAATTACTGTTCAGCCGCAAAACCGCCCAGAAGGTTGAAAACTTTTTCAAGAGTTGGAGGGCCAAAGTTGTCCGGTTTTCAAGTTCGAGGTTGAAATCCGGACTTTGGTGAAAGTTGGAGGGTGTAAATTGAACTTACCCATAAATTATTACTGTAGGGGCCTAGCCCCAGACGGTCGACAACGTGGCCAAATAAGCAGCTAGAAGAAGAGTCCGAGTCGTAGCCCCCTTGCGTCTTGGGCTGTGGCTGTGGCTGTGGTTGATCTCCCTCTTGACCCGCTCTCGGCTTCGGATCGATAGGGGTTCAGCTCGCCCAGGACCTTTTCGAGCTCGGCCTTCATTTCTTCCTTCTCCCTGGACAGATCAGTCAGCGTCGTATAGTCGTGGGAAGTGGCAGATGGTGCTCCGGAGCGGCGAGCAGGGAATCGGCTACCTTGGTCTGCGCTGAAGCTGGGATCTCGGGTGCGGGTGAGAGAGTCCGGCAGGCCTCGATGTTGGGGGGCCGGTGTTTAGTTCCAGAGACTAAAGTTTAGTCTCTGTCATATTAGATGTTCGGATGTTAATTAGGAGGACTAAACATGAGTTAATTATAAAACTAGTTACAAAGATGGAGACTAATTTACGAGATGAATCTATTAAGCCTAATTAATCCATCATTATCGCATATTTACTGTAGCATCACATTGTCAAATCATGCACTAATTAGACTTAATAGATTCGTCTCGCAAATAGGCTCAATCTGTGCAGTTAGTTTTATAATTAGAATATATTTAATACTCCAAATTAATGTCCAAACATTCGATGTGACAGAGACTAAAAATTAGTTCGTGGAACCAAACACCCCCTAAGATGGTGGCCGAGTGCGGCGGGGCTGTCTGCGGTCCGCCGCCCTCCCCGTCAGGTCGGAGGTGGGTGGAACGGCGGCGGGTGGAAGGAGCTGAAGTCAGCCCACCATCCTCCGTCTCTGTGAGGACTTGTGGTGGTTGCATGGTTCCTCTGTTAATTATATTTTATATATCAACGAGTGGGAAGTATGACGTGGGTGGGGGTCGTCATGAGTTTCGAAATAATAATTCCTTCCTAGAGAGGTGGTTTTTGTGGGGTTCTATGCATTGTTCGGATGGTGTGGGTTGAGGACACCACGATGTTTATTATAATAATCCTTCCTAGGGGTAAGTTTTTTTAGGTTTCTGTGCATTGTTCCAGCAATGTTTTAGCCCTGTTCGTTTGAACTTATCAGCCATATTTTTTCAGCAAAATAACAGTGTTTTTCTCTTATAACAAATCAACATCAGCATTAGCATCCGCCGTTTTTGCACCCAGCCAAACAGGGCTAGCATCCCCTAGTGAGAAGCAATGTTTGGGCTGGGACGGTTACGGTGTTCGTTATAATAACCCCCCTGGGACAAGTTTTTTGTGGGTTTTATGAATTGTTCATCTATTAATTAAACATCAAGCAATGTGTGGATTGGGACCGTTACAGTGTTTGTTATAATAATCCCCACTCCACAGTTGTGGCAGGTCGTTGTTGGTTTCAATGCAATATTTACCCGGGTGTATGACATTCAATGATGAGAACCTTCACATCATGCCATGATTCAAATTTAAAATTTTGGAGAAGAAGAGATCGTCTTCATGTTTTATGCTCATGGTCACATGATTCTTTGCTTCACTGGAAGCATAAAACTCTATATTTTAAAGCGCAAATTTATCAATTTTAAACATTTAAAAAAAATATTCAAAATGGATCTTGAATCGTATATAAAAATGTCAGGAGTCCAACGGTGAAAACCATTTTTGAATTGATGTTTCGTTGAAGAATTATCGTAAAAAAATGGAAAAGATTGGATTGGGTTGCATGCAGGGTTTTAGGTTGTGTCCGGTGAGATGTCCTTCTCGGGGAGAGGTCCTAATGCATTTATGTTTATGCGTACCAGTTTCTGCGTTAAGATACAATCTTATTCAAGGGGTCACATGGCGCGCTGGAAGCATAGTTATTGGGACCGGATCGGAGATCGAACCGGTGAGGCCGTCGGTTCACTGGTCCAACCATTTCGTACCGATTGAACTGCTGGTTCAATTGTTTTGGACCGCACAAATCGAACCGGTCAAAAATAGTTTGAACCGGTATATATATATATAATTATATATGCTATAATTAATAATTGACGGATGATAAACAACATAAATTTAATTGCACAACTATAAGGTTCATACATATGTATATATAGAATGACATGTTCATAATTCTAAACATCAAGTGCCTGATGATAATAACATAACTTTCGTCTTCATATATAGTTCATACTTCATACATCATAGAAATACAGAAAATATAGAATCATGGCTCATAGTCACGGAGTCACAGGAACACAACCTCGCAGGTTCTTTAATACAAAATATCAAGTGCGTGATAACTGATAACATACTGACATGCTAAGAGTTCCAAACACACAACAAAACACATGGTAGATGGTACTCAATCAAAATTAAGGGGATCCCATTCATCTTCAGGTGCATCATCACTTGGTCCACCAACATCAAGTGCAATACCATCGTAATCAAATAGATCTTCCTCTCTTTCTAGGTTCCGAATGTCCTGAATCTCGTCACTTTCTTCCATGGCATCAGCCTCAACAACATCCAAGTCTAGCACCAATTCTGATTTTTTTTATCAATATAGATATGATGTTAAATGAGAAAAAATGTATGTATGTTGAACCAATTTCACAATTGACAAGAAACATTACCATCACTGCATTGTATACTTAGTGCGGACAGTTCACTACGAAAGGCGTTAAGCTCTTCTGAGTTAAGGCGAAGTGGATTGTCCTCTAAGATCCAAGCTTCATTTCCCTTTCTAATTTGTTCCAAACTTATTGGGTCATAATTTCTTGTACTGAATTTGAACTTAATGTTCAAATAGTTCAAACAAGAAAACAATGAGGACTATTATCCAATTGACATTAATATTTGACAGTAACCAACAATCCTAAAGTGAGGTTGCTACCTACAGCTAATATTATTTTCAAGTTATAGAATAGACTAGCAGCTAGCTGTGCAAGTTTCAGCCCAATAGACAATATCATTTTCAGGTTAAAGAATAGGCTAGCAGATAGCTGTGAATGAATGTAAGGAACTAGAGAAGGGGTACCTTTGACACAATCTCAGGTTACAATGAACATACACAATATCATTTAGCCTTTGATGCTCTAATCCGTTTCTTTTTTTTGGAGTGCACATGCTCAAAGTAGCTCCAGCTCCTCTCACATCCAGAAGCACTACAAGTTTGGCTCAACACACGCAGGGCAAGCTTCTGTAAATTTGGTGCGCTGCAACCATAAATTTGCCACCACTCATCTGTGTGACAAAACATAAGTTAGTGATGCTGAAATAAACTGGAAAAGTAAAAAACAGCAATCTAGAAGTAGTAGTGAAGTTACCAGCAAGCATGACCGAGTGATCATTTATAGCAGTTGAACGCCCAAAATCACCTTCTCCATTCCTAAAAATCTTTATTTCTTTTGTCAAAGCACTTCTAAGGGCAGCATCTTTGCCGGCATATCTCTCTATGACATCAAGAACTCCAGAAGTAGTAAACTTGTACTTCTCTCTTAGTTCAATATTGTACTGGTTATTAGGATTGAACCAAAAGCTAGCAGCATGGAGATTCTTATCAAAGTGCTTATCCCACCGTGCATCTATGTATTCCAAGAAAGGCTTTGCTAACTCTTTCTTTCGCTGAAATCTCTTCACAATTTCATCTCTTGAGATAGCCCATTGCAGGTCTCTCATCGCTGTCCGCTATTCTCAGCACCTGAACTAGTGGTTCTGATAATTGGCAAACAGTAGCACAATTTTTCCAGAACTTTTGGTCTAGCACAGCTTTGGTGAACTTTTTGGCTTTTGGTTCCTTATAATATGCACAGGTTGTCCACTCATTTGAGATAACCATTGCATGCAGTTCAGCTTTGTGCTTATATATGCTTTGCAAAGCAATAAAATTAGTAGCAAAACGAGTTTGGGCTGGGCAGAGAATCTCATGACCTTTAGTGAACTTCCTCATTAGATACAATGGGAAGCAATGGTTATAGAGATATTTTGTAATGCCTGATGCATGTGCTACAGTAGTCTTCACGAAATCCTCCTTACCAAAGTCAGACAATATCAAATTCAAACAATGGGCAGCACAAGGGGACCAAGAAATGGATGGGAACTCATCTTCTAACCTTCTACCAGCAGCAACCATGTTTGAGGCATTATCAATGACAAAATAAACCACATGCTCAGGCCCAACAAAATTTACTACATCTTTGAATAATCTAAACAAGAAATCTGTAGTTTTGGAGCTATCAGTGGCATCAACTGACTTGAGAAAAATAGTACCTTTGGGACAGTACACCAAGAAGTTGATGAGGGTCCTTCTCTTTCTGTCAGTCCACCCATCAGCCATAATAGTGCAACCAGTTTCCCTCCAAGTTCTACGGAAACCATCAACAAAATTCCTAGTTTCCACAACACATTTTGCAAGCAGTGGACCACACAGCTGATTAAAGTTTGGCCCCTTGTATCCAGAACCATATGCACACACAGCATTAATCATCGTCTGGAAAAAATGGAATTACTTGCATTAAATGAAATAGATGCATCAAGAAACCATCTTGTCATGCACAAATCTGTCTTCTCCTTGAAGAACACTCTTAATTGTTGGTTGATCCCCTGGGCCAGTTCTAGGCTTGAAGTACTTGCCAACACTAGGAGTAGCGGCATGTCTTTTTTTCCTTTGTTTGCTGCAGGTGCAGCAGCAACACGCTGGGAAGGGGCTGTAGGTGCATTAGCAACAGAGACTTCAACAACGTCATCTTGTTCTCCAGGTTATGGCCCATATGCATTCCATTCCTCATAGTCCTGTTGTGCCTTCTTTTTCTTTTCTTTCCAATCTTCAATGTTTTGAAACATTGCATGCTCAACCTCAAGATCCACCTTTTTACATGGCACCACATTACCTAGGTATTTGGCTAAATGCTCCTTGAAACGATGGATCCCTCCTCCTGCAAATACATCATTACAGAACATGCATTTGATCTTTTTTCCTCCTTTAGTGAACTGTGTACAATATCCCCATGCTGAATCAGATTTCCTTCTTGTCTTTACTTCTGCGGATGCCTCTTGAGTAGAAGGTGTTGAATTCCGGTTACTGTCAACCGGAGTTGGAGTGTCCGAAGAATCCACTGTGTGCAAAAGAAAATACATATCAGTGCATGTATAACCTTATGTTTCTATGACATTAATCAATAATCAGAGCCATGTTTCTATTCTATCAGTCAATTAACAAAGCAATGTAGGCCATATATCTTACTGAATATATCTAACAAATCTTACTGAATATATCTAAAAAATCTTACTGAATATATCTAACAAATCTTATTGAAAACATATAAAAAATCTCACTAGACAAATATGAAATAAATGCAGGCCATATAGTGTCGTGGAGTGGAGGTGCTGTCATCTAATAAATGCAGACAAATACTAGACAAGCTCACAATTAGCAGCCATGTCGTGGAGTGGACGTGCCGTCTGGAAGTCAGAGATTGAACAAGCAGAGCAGGAATCTAGATCTACCGCCACTCGTTGTCCTTGGCTCCTTGCCCGCCGCTGTAGGTGCAGTGCACTGCAGGATCATCCCGCCGAGGCGGCTCCTTGCCTGCCGCTCACCGCGGCCACTCCTTCCCACGGTGGCTCATCGAATCCGCCCACTACAGCATGCAGCAGCCCGCCGTGGTCCCTCGCCTGCTCTACAGTCTGCACCGCGCCCGCTATGGCTCCCTGCCTGCTCTGCACCACTCCTCGAGTGACGGAGCCCCTAGCTACGCGTGCGTCGCTTCTAGGAGGAGCAGAGCCACCGCTGCCACCCAAAATGACCATGAAAAGGATAAGAGTGAATTTTTCCCTCCCTCAGCCAGCAAACAACCCTAAAGGACTCATTTTTATCGATGTACATCAATGCCCCTAGGTAGATAAGGTTGTCCTAAGTGCACAGAGGGGTAACTTTGGAAAAAAATCAAAAACCCACCGGTTCGTATGGAACCGCCCGGTTCACCGGTTTGATGAAAAACCAGCCGGTTCAGCCGGTTTATAGCGGTCCGATTGCACAGACGGTCTTTGAACTGAACCGGACCGGTGTAGGCTCTGGTTCGGTCTTTTACCGGTCTGACCGCCGGTCTGGTCCGGTCCAAATAACTAGGGCTGGAAGTGGTGGGTGGTGCTCCTGCCACCCCGCGTTTTACGACCGTTTTATGACCGCAAGGGTGGGCAGGAGGTGTAGGTGCGTGTTGGGTGGTTCGGGCTCCCGTTTAGCTATTGGGCTCTCAATAGTAGGACCCTATTTATAATATCAAATAAGTATTATTATATTTTTATAATTTACCTTTTTAGAGGCAAAAATGTTAATATTATTTTATTTTATATAAACTTATAGTGTATTTGGTTATGCTAGATGCAGTAAATCCTTTTTCAAAGATGGCTTACTGTGCAAGTAGTGTAGCTGACCCTAACTATTTTAAAAGGTGGTCAAGTTTTTATATCAAAAATTATGTTACGAAATCCGCACAAATATACCCTTTTTATACACTGTAGGTAGGAATTAGTTAATGCACCCTTACTTCTTGGTAGTTACCATTATGCATGTGGTAAGTACTTCGTAACAAGTATCGAAGCTTCCTTGGTCACCAAAGTTTGTTGCATAGCACTCGTCTCATCCGATGTGGGAGGAGGACAGGACCGAAGCTGTGATCGCTTGCTTCCGCCGCCTCCTCTCCTTCATTTGTGTCGGGTTGGTCTCTCCCATGAAAGTGCGCCAAGGAGGCGGAGCGCTCATCGGTCGAGGCAACACAGCCCTACACTTTTTTTTTTGACAAAAGGTCTCCCCGCTTTTATATTTCAAAAAGCAAATAACGGTTCGAGTTCAGTCAAGTTTAGGCGCATAAGCGCAAACACATAGAAGCACACAGTCTAGCCCATCTTCTTATTACAAAACACCGCAAAACTAAATCACTCCCGGCATCTGTTGAAGACCGAGACTCGATGGAACCGATTGTGATGATGTAGCCATTGCCATCTCCTCCTTCCACTCGATCTATGCCGGGTGCCTTGACAATTCTTCCGTCTTGACGATTACGCTTTCCAAAGAACACTCCAACCTCCCGCTTGAACATCGAAAGCCAGCCTCTTAGCATCTTTGTGATCCTGGTCAGCACCATCCTTGTACCTAGCAAAACCACTCCCTGAAAGCAAATTTCATTTCTTAACTTCCATAAGGACCACAAAACAGCAAATGAAAACACATTAGTAACCAAATGTTTCTTATTCGCAACCCACAGTTTAGCTATAGATTCATAGTCAGAACCGATGTTCACACCTATCACCTCAGCAACCAACTTCCAAACATTCACAGCTACACAACATTCAAAAAATAAATGCGGAATGGATTTAGTTTCACTGAAAAAGGCAAGTGGGATCCGAAACATCCCTTCTTTTTTGTAAATTGTCCCTCGTAAGAGTTCTGTTATGAGAGAGCAACCACATGAAGAACTGTACTCTAGGTGGGATCACAAGGTTCCATATGGCATGAGTATAAATCGGAAACACACCTCTACAGTTGATCACAGCATAAAGAGATTGGATTGCGTACGTGCCATGAGAAGTATAGCTCCACATTATCTGATCCTCATCATCGTTGAGGATGGTTCCCTCTATTAAACCACAGAGGTCCCACCACATGCTCATAAGAGCCTCGGATACATTTCTTCTAAAAGTGAGCATAAGCTTATGCCCATCCCAGACTTGGCTTATAGACTTACCATGCTGTTCATTAATGACATACAACGGCCAGAACATGATGGCCAAACTTGTATTTTCTACCCATTGGTCTTCCCAAAACCTTATGGGCTGCTTGAGCTGCCCAGAGGACCCCTTTCCAAAAAGGGGATGATCCTAGATCTGGGCAGCAAAAGAATGTTAGGATCATTGGTATTATACTTAAAGTCTATATTTTAACCCAAATAGCGTTCTTAGGAAGATGGTATCTAAAGATCCAAGACGCTAACAGAGCTAAGTTTAGGCTCCTCAAATTCGGGATACCTAGCCCTCCTTCTTCCTTCTTTTGAGCTACTAACTGCCAGCTAGCTAAGCGGTATTTATGTCTGTCTTCAGTATTGTTCCATAGGAAATGCCCCATCTGAGAGTTCATAATTTTGATAGCCCACTTAGGGAATTTTATAATGGACAACAAATAAATTGGAATACTAGCTTGGACAAGCTTTGAGTAAAACAAGCCTACCGGCATAAGATGAAGCCTATCCTCCAACCTCGCTATCCTTTTGATAATTTTGTCTACCACAGTTCTTTCCTTGTCGACTTATTATAATGAAGGGGAACCCCAAGGTACTTAATAGGAAATTCACCTTTCTTGCAATGTAAAAGCCTAGCAAACTCATTAGCATGATCTTCCTCCAAACCCACTGTCAACAAATCACTCTTATTATAATTAATTTTCATGCCTGACATTTGCTCAAAGCAAACCGAAGCCATTTTAAATTGCTAGCTTTTTCCATATTATTTTCTAAGAAAGCGGTGTATCATCAGCATATTGCAAGTCGATGATACCACCCTCTATCACTTGTGGTAACAACCCAGTAATAAGGCCATGCCTAGCTGCTTTCATAAGCATTCTAGAGAAAACGTCTGCTACTAAATTGAACAACAGAGGAGATAAAGGATCACCTTGCCTCAGACCCTTTCCAGGTTTTTGAAAAAGGTACTATTCTCATCATTGATACGAATACAAATAGAACCTCCTCTAACAACCTGCTATAACCAGCCTCTCCATCTTCCACCAAAACCCCTAGTTTCAAGCATCTCCTCAAGGAAAGACCAGCTGACCTTATCATATGCCTTTTCATAATCTAATTTCAACACCACGCCTTCCTGTTTTTGTTTATGGACTTCATGAATAATTTCATGGGTAGCCACAACACTCTCTAAAATAAACCTGCCTTTAATGAAGGTTGTTTGGTTGGAAGTCACTAGCCTATCAGCCACTTTCACCATTCTATTATTCAACAACTCCGAGAAAATTTTGAAACTACAGTTTATTAGCCTAATCGGCCTGAATTTCTTCAGCACCTTTGCCTCAGGTTCTTTAGGGATCAACGTTATCATGGCATAATTCAACCTATCAAGATTCAAATCCCCTTGTTCAAACACTCTTATTAGATTCATAAGATCCTCCTTCATCAGATCCCAAAAGACTTGATAAAAAAGAAAAGAGAAACCATCAGGGCCTGGGGCTCCTTCAGCATAAGAGCTAAAGATAGCCTCTCTAACTTTGTTTTCAGTAAAAGGAGCCTCTAACAGCTCATTTTCTAAGGCAATCACTTTTTCATCCACTTCCCAAAAATCTTGTCCCAAATTAACACCACTATTCTCTTCTTTACCAAACAAATTTCTGTAAAAGTCAACAACATGCTCAAGCATGCCTTTGTTATCATCTATCCAACCATCTGGGCCTTCTAACCTAGAAATGTGTTTTTTCCTATTTCTTTGATTGACCACAGCTTGAAAATATGCTGTGTTTCTATCACCCTCTTTTATGTTCCTATCCCTAGATCTCTGTCTAGCTTTAATCTCCTCTAACTTCCAGATAGATTCTAGGTCTTTAAGAATCTCCTTCATCCTCTGTCTTTCCATCTCAGTAATAACAGAGTTCTCATACTTCAAGTCTAGCAGGTCATACTCCTTAAGGAGTTCTAACTTTTGTTTTCTAACTTGGGCATTAATATTTAAGGCCCACCCCTTAACCTTCTTCCTAACCAATCTAACTTTAAACTGCCAAATGTCTAAAGGGTCCGTGAAGGCACAAGGAGTGTTCCATAATTTGGCAATAAGCTCCTTGAAATCAGGTTGTTGTAACCACCACTTCTCAAATCTAAAAATACTTGGTTTTCTTCTCTCCTCCAAGCCAAAATTAAGGAGAAGAGGAACATGATCACTGCTTGCTCTAGAACTAGTGGACACAAAGGCCAAAGGGAACTTATGTTCGAAATTGGTGGTGCAAAATTTTTTGTCAATAGCAGCCAAAATTGGCTGCTCTTGATTATTTGTCCAGGTGAACGCTCTAGAGGAAGGTTTTAACTCAATCAAACCAAACTTGTTAATCCAGTCCATGAACAAATCTACCCATTTGTGGTTAATGACTCCATTACTTTTATCCTTAGCATTACAGACTAAATTGAAATCCCCACCTATCACAGTAGGGCCATCCCAATTATCTAGTAAATTTTCAAGTTCATTAATGAACTCTTGTTTTACTTCATCATAAGGTGAACCATAGACCGTAATCAACCTCCACACAAAATTGTCATGGCAGTTTCTAATTATTGCAGCTACACTATAAACTCCTATTTTCAAGGCCAAGACCTCAAACTTTCTCTCACTAAAACCAACAAGGATACCACCAACCGTACCATCCGCAGGGAGGTATTGCCAGTTGAAGTATTTTCGAACATATTTTAGGAAAGAATCTTAAAAACTCTCTTTTTTGTCTCTTGAAAGCCAACAAAATCTAAACGATTTTCTTTAACAAAGTCTGTGATACATTGCAACTGTCCTTCTTTATTAAGGCCTCTAATATTCCATAGGGCTCCTATCATTGTTCAACCTATCTTGATTCTTATCGCAGCTTTTAGAAGCTACTTGCACCCAAGATTGTTCCCCTAATTCTAACTGATCCTTTAAAGGAGGGTTAGTATCAGAATTCAGTGGAGGGAAATCCTCACAACTTAAAACACTATCAAGGTTTGCAGGTAAAGTAGTCTCAGGATTACTTTCCTCAAACTCCTTTCTATTAGATAATTCTTTTTGCTTCAATAACTATCTTTTGTAATTGATTACAGGTATTAGTACCCAAAGATATATTAGCAATATTAGCTTTTTCAAGTAAACTTGTACTGCTTTCAAAAGCAAAAGATGATTTGTGTTTAGTACCTGTCTCTAGATTCTTAATTTTCTTTAATTCCTGAGCTTTCTCCCGCATGGTGCGCTTGTCCTCCGACTATCTTCTGGGTCTGGGGAACCTAAGAGTTGGTCCCCACTTGTTTTTCCTTTCCTGGTCAGTTGATCCTAAATGATTAGAGCTTCCCTATTCAACTCTGTCTGAATAAATCCCTCTTCTTGCAGACTGGATAATTCTTCATCTTCATCCATGTGTTTAGTATCACTTGCTTCCACGTCGTCATCAGAAACCTCTAATTCCATTCTTCTTAGTAGAGATGAGCATTCCTTAGTAGCAATATCCTGCTTAGCCATTCTTCAGAATTCCCCCAACTTGGAATGATGTGATTCCTCATTCAGCAAACTAAGAAGCTTGTTGCCAACTATCTTATAATCTGAATCCCTCACCTAGTTAGTTACTGGTGTTCCATAGTTATCCACATTAGCGCATCCCTCAAGGGTACTCTGAGCCTTTTCATTATCATAGCTCTTCACACCAGAGCATCCCTCAAGGGAGCTCTGAAACTTTCCTCCAAAAGACTGAGTTGTATTCACATAACCCGATTCTTTTTGGAAACTGTTCTTCCTTAAAGAAGTATGTCCATCCTTCAGATCTAGACCTGAATCTTCAATCTGAGTTACATCAATGTAACTCAGCTGCAGTACCATTTGTTCATCATGAGCAGTGTGGGGGGTATGACCCCGGATACCCATGGCAGACCACATGGGCTGCGCCCCAGGGGCGGCCCAGCCCACAAGACGAAGCCTTGCAGGGCACGACTCTGCTCGGCGCCTTCCGCAAGACACCAGGAGGATATCCTGAAGAGACTACGAGATCTGTTAGGATATGTATGATCCCATGATTCCTGTAATCTGTTATTACCTTCTGGTTATCTCTCGGATCTAACCGACTTGTAACCCTGCCCCCCAGACTATATAAGGCGGGCAGGGACCCCCTCCAAACTCACATAATATCATACGATAGCCAATACAATCCAACAGAACACAGGAGTAGGGTATTATGTCATACTGATGGCTTGAACCTGTCTAACTCATGTGTCTCTGTTGCCTTGTTCTTGATCACGCGCTCCTCTGCCGATCAATCTACCTTGGCGCGCTAGGTAGGGGTGTGCGTGCTGTTTCCTTATCGAACAAGATGGCTTTTTCCACAGGCTCTTCGTCCCTCCCGTAGCCCGACCAGATCTTCATGGTCGGATCGATCTCGTGGATCATCAACGCTGATGGAGTCAGAGAGCTCCTCGAGCCGGTGCAGATCAACGCTACGCCGATCACCCCCACACCTGCGACTGCAGATTCGATCTCGGAACCACCTCCGAGGTCCCCTTCATCGATGACTCGTCGCCCGCTTCCTTGCTACCAGAGGAGGCAGATCAACAACGACGATCTGATCGAATCCATCGATCGGGTCGGTCTAAAGCTCGCCGATTGCCTCTCCATCGCCGAATTGGCTCTGGACACTCTAGTTCAGCGCCGACCACCCTCCGATCCAGATCTATCAGAGGCTGCTCGGAAAATTCCAAGAGTTGTGGCTCTTCCCTTTGGGCTCACCAACGCCGCCGCTACCTACCAAGACGCCCTGAGGGGCAAATTCACCGACTAGGTGGGAGACGTCCATCCTCTCGCCGACTAGATCGCCGACCAGCTCCCGCCAATCGTCAACATGCTGCACGCCAGCCGACGCCCTGGAGCATCCCTCCAGACCATCTCGGAGGAAAACCTAGACTCCGAGTCCCAAGGCTCTACAGAGACCCTCGCTGAAACTTTTACCGAGCAACTCCCTCTCCCACCCTTCCGAGGAAGCGCGATCTTCAACGTCAACGTTGATAGCCCTCCTCAGAACGACGAAATCGAAGAGGAACGCGTTGCTCGTGAGAACCAGAACGTCAACCGCGCACAACACCAAGTAAACAAGATCACCCTCGTGATGGCTGAGCAGCAGCTTGACTCGTAAGGAAGGCCACGCCAACTCCACCGTAACCTCGACGATGGGTTTGTTCGTGTTGATGGCCACGACATTTACAAGACCCCAAGCGCCAACCTGGCTGTGGCTGCCAATGAACTCGCCCGGCTCCCACAGACACCGGAGGTCGCCAAGGTTGCCGCCATGCTGAAAGTGGCGCATTGCTAGGTGAACGAGATCCGCCAGGAGCAGAGGCCTTCGTACTCCACAAGCTCGATTCGCCGATCAGTTGCGACAAGAACTGATCGCCGCCAAAGTCGCTTCACCGACCAGCACCACGACGATAGACAACCCCTCCTGGGCGGAGCAAGGGACAACCGCATTGAACATCACCGCCAGCATGACCAGGAGGTCGACCAAGACGTTCAAGTGCGCCTCAACAATCTCCGAGATGCACGACGACGTATCGAAGAATGCTGCTTCAGTCACCATGAAGACGAAGTACGCCGCCGCTAGGAGTACGAGCAAGAGTTTGGTAACCTAGACTCAGCTCTTGAACCGCTCGCCACCGGCAACGCTGCAGACGATGGTGCCGACAACCCCGAAGGGCCCCCAGCATTCATGAGGGCACTCCGAACACTTCAGTGGCCCCGTGGTTTTAAAATCACTGGGGTCGAGCCCTACGATGGAAGGATGAACCCTACTCAGTGGCTACAGGCTTACGCCACTGCTGTTCGTGCCGCTGGAGGAGACACCAGTGTCATGGCGAATTATCTTCCTATCATGCTCACACCAGCTGTCATGAGCTGGTTTACTAGCCTTGCCCTGGATTCCATCGGATCCTAGGAAGAGCTAAAAAAAGTTTTCTCCAACAACTACATGGCTATATGCGTTCGGCCGGGCACCAAACATGATCTGAACCGCATCAACCAGAAGCCGTCCGAGCTCCTCCGTAGCTACATCAGATGCTTTTTTGAGATGAGGAATTATATGCCTAACATCACAAAAGTTGAGGTTATCACCGCCTTCGTCTGAGGACTCCATGACCATGACCTCCACTCCAAGTTCAATCGCAAGCCGCCAACAGGGATTGGCGAGATGATCACTACTGCCAACCAGTACGCCGATGCCGAGGAAGCCGAGGTGCGCTTCAACGAGGATGCGGGCACTCATCGCCCAACTGGCTGCAGCGATGACCGCCCCGATGACCGATGTTACAATAACCACCGCTACGACGACCGCGGTTACCATCGGGACAGTGGCCGTGATCGGCCAGAAGGATCTAAGCCCGGTCAAAATCGACGCCGCTGGCCAGACCACATCATCGCCACTGTCAATGAACCTCGCGCCAAGCGCAACTACGACGAGCAATACAATAAGATCCTCGACGGCCCGTGCCCTCTCCACAAGAACACCAAGCACAAAATGAAGGGCTGCCTCGGTTTGGCTAAGGAGTTCCAAGACAAAAAACTGGACGACGACGCCAACGATAGAGCCGGAGGCCACCGACCACCTAGGGGCAATGGTAATGCCTTCCAGGACTAGGACAAGGTGGTCGCCACCATCTTCGGGGGCCTTGCCTCCACCAAGAGCAGAAGAGAACAGAAGCTCGCCACCCGACGGGTGCTCGCCATCACTTTAGAAGACGCCGCTGCCAACCCCAGCTATCGCCCATGGTCCGAGGTCCCCATCACCTTCAGTAGGGCCGACCAGTGGGCGAACATCCCCTACATTGGGCGTTTCCCCCTCATCCTCGACGCAACCGTCTAGAAGGTGCTTTTCAGGAAAGTGCTCATCGACGGTGGGAGCGCTCTGAATCTCCTCTTCGCCGGAGCCCTAAAGGAGTTGGGCCTCGGGATAACAGATCTCACACCCTTAGACTCCTCCTTCTGGGGTGTGGTACCTGGCAGGGCATCCAAACTGCTTGGAGAGATCACCCTACCAATGCAGTTTGGCACGGCAAGCAACTACCGCGTTGAGCATATCAACTTCTACGTCGCCGACTTCAACACCGCCTACCACGCCATACTTGGTTGCCCAGCTCTGCCAAGTCCATGGTTGTACCGCACTACTCTTATCTGGTGTTGAAGATGCCTTCGCCTGTAGGAGTCCTGGCCCTATGGGCCAACCTCTCCATCGCCTACGCCTGCGAGACAGAGAGTCTCGCCCTCACTGAAGCCACCGACCTCTCCATCCAGATGGCCAGTGTGGTCACCGAAGCCAAGACGGCGCCCGCCGACAACATGGAGATCCCAAAGCTGGAACCTCCTCGTGCCTTTGCCAAGTCCAAGGAAATAAAGGTCGGCCTCAGCCTCGATGACCCCTCCAAGACCATGAAGATTGGGACTCACCTCGACCCCAAATAGGAAAGCGCGCTCGTCTCCTTCCTACGTGCCAATGGCGACGCGTTTGCTTGGAAACATGCAGACATGCCGGGGGTACCATGGGAGAAGATCGAGCACTCCTTGAATGTCTCACCGACAGCCAAACTGATCAAGCAGAAACTCCACCGATTTTCACCAGACAAGGAGGCTATTAGGGTAGAAATAAAATGGCTCTTAGCTACCGGATTCATAAAAGAAGTGTATCACCCTGAGTGGTTAGCAAACCCTGTTCTCGTTCGAAAAAGAATAAAGAATGGAGAATGTGCGTTGATTACACCGATCTTAACAAACACAGCCCTAAGGTCCCCTTCGGTCTGCCTTGGATAGACGAGGTCATAGACTCCACCGCCGGATGCGAACTGCTCTCCTTCCTCGACTGTTACTCCGGCTATCACCAGATCTCCCTTAAGGAAGAAGACCAGATCAAGACATCGTTCATCACGCCCTTCGGTGCATACTGCTACACCACCATGTCCTTTGGACTCAAAAATGCTGAGGCGACCTATCAGAGGGCCATCTAGATGTGCCTCGATCAACAGATCGGCCGCAATGTTGAAGCTTACATTGACGATGTGGTTGTCAAGTCTAAGACCGCTGACAATCTTATCGCCGACCTCGAAGAAACTTTCGCCAACCTGAAAAAGTATCGATGGAAGCTGAACCCTTCAAAGTGCATCTTTGGAGTTCCATCCGGTATACTGCTGGGCTACATCATCAGCGCACATGGCATCGAGGCTAATCCTGACAAGGTCTCCGCCATCACCAACATGAAACGGCCAACATGCGTCAAGGATATACATAAACTTATAGGCTGCATGGCTGCTTTAAGCCGCTTCATATGGCACCGCGACGAAAAAGGGCTACCGTTTTTCAAGCTCCTTAAGGCCTCTGAGCTCTTTTCCTAGTCGGAGGAAGCAGACACAGCTTTCGAGCAGCTTAAGTTGTTCCTAACAAAGCCACCGATCATGACCGCGCCATGGCCAGATGAAACTCTCCTGATCTACATTGTCGCTACTTCTTGCGTCGTCAGCACAGCCATCGTGGTCGAACGCAAGGAGGCCGAGCACGCCTATAAGGTGCAACATCCGGTATACTTCATTAGCGAGGTACTTAATGAGCCCAAGTCTCATTACCCTCAGGTCCAAAAATTGTTATATGCCATCTTGATTACATCGCGCAAGCTCCGCCACTACTTCGAGTATTACAAGATCGCCGTGGTTACCGAGTTCCCTCTGGGGGACATTCTCCGCAACAAAGAGGCCAACGGCCACATCATCAAGTGGGCTGTCGAGCTTGGCACTTACTCCATCGAATTTAGAAGCAGGCCTACCATCAAGTCACAGGCGCTCGCTGATTTCGTTGCTGAGTGGACTGAGATCCAAGAGCCCATCGCCGCTACTTGCCTCGAGCACTGGGTGATGTACTTCGACTGTGCCCTCAACATCAATGGTGCTGGTGCAGGCATTCTGTTCATCACGCCGACCAAGCATAAGCTCTGATACGTTCTCCAGATACATTTTCCGGCCTCCAACAACGTCGCCGAATATGAAGCATGTCTCCACGGACTCTGTATAGCCGTCGAGCTCGGCGTCAAATGCCTCATGGTGTACGGGGACTCTGCACTGGTCATCAACCAGCTCAACAAAGACTGGTCCTGCTCCAGTAAAAAGATGGATGCATATTGCGTTGAAATCAGGAAGCTTGAAGGGAAGTTCTACGGTATCGAGTACCATCACGTGGTACGTGATCAAAATCAGCTCACCGATCACGTATCCAAGTTAGGCTCCTCTCGTGCCATGATTCCACCGGGGGTATTCGTTCAAGATCTTCTGGCACCATCTATTAAGGAAGAGAAAGAAGTTTAGGAAATTCCCTCTACCGAGCAGTTGGTACTTATAGTACCTTCGCCGGCCACCGATTGGAGGGAACAATTCATCAAGTACCTCACCATTGTCGAAGTACCCGCCAAGACTGAAACCGAACGCCTAATTCATCGAAGCAAGCATTACGTGCTGGTGGACGTCAACTTGATGAGGAAAAGTGCCAAGGAAGGGATACTGCAGAAATGCATCACCTAAGAAGAGGGACTGAAGCTGCTTCTTGAAATTCACTCTGGTTCCTGCGGTAATCACACGGTCTTGAGAAACCTGGTCGGCAAAGCTTTCCAAGCTAGTTTTTACTGGCCCATGGCCATCTTCGATGCAGAAGACCTCGTCCGATGTTGTGAAGGATGTCAATTTTTCGCCAAGCAAATACACGTGCTGGCATAAGAACTACAGACCATCCTAGCTTCTTGGGCCTTTGTGTGCTGGGGACTAGACATGATCGGCCCTTTCAAACTAGCCCCAGGTGGTTTTCGGTATGTATACATCGCAATTGATTAGTTCTTCAAGTGGATCGAGTATAAACCGCTCGTCTTGGCTACTGCAAAGAAAGCAGTCGAGCTTTTCGAAGGTATCATCCACAGATTCGGTCTCCTGAACAGCATCATCACCGACCTCGGAACTATGTTTACTGGCCATCACTTTTGGGACTTCTATGAAGACCGGTGCATCTCCATCAAATATGTCTCTGTTGCCCATCCTAGAGCCAACGGCTAGGTCGAATGGGCAAACGGCATGATCCTTGATGCCCTCAAAAAGAGGTTATATCAGAAAGAAGAAAAGCATCCGGGCAGATGGCTCAAGGAGCTGCCAGCTGTGGTCTGGGGACTGTGCACTCAAGCTAGTCGCAGCACTGGTGTGTCTCCATATTTCTTGGTCTACGGCTCAGAAGCCATACTACCAGCGGATATTGCCTTCCGAGCACCTAGGGTGGAAAATTATGATGAAGAGCAAGCCGCTGCTGTTCGGACAGAGGACGTCAACAGGGCCGAGGAAGAACTCCTAATCACCTGCGTCCGCACAACCAAATATCTAGAAGGCTTGCGGAGGTACTACAACCACAACATCAAAGGTCGTTCATTTGCTGTCGGCGACCTCGTTCTCCGCAGAAAACAAAAGACCGAAGGGATGCACAATCTCTCCTCCCCCTGGGAAGAGCCTTACGTCATCAAAGAGGTTACCCGACCAGGGTCTTATCGCCTGTGTGACTTAGACGGAATCGATGTCCCTAATTCATGGCACATCGAGCACCTCATACGTTTCTATCCTTGAAACGCTCCAGATATGTACTCTCCACTTTATGATGAATAAAGTTTTGGTCTCCATAATTTGTCTCCATTTTTTCTCCATTACGGTTTAATCTCCACTTACGGTCGTCGAGCACTAGGTTACTCCATAACGAACTCCAATACGAAATCTCCAATGTTTTCGCCAAACGAGTTTCTCCAAATCGCCGACCACATTTCTCCAACTCTCCAATGTTTTCGCCGAACGGGTTTCTCCAAATCGCCAATGTATTTCGCCCAATAGTTTCTCCAAATTGCCAAATATTTTTCTCCAAATCTCCAAGATGTTTCGCCGAGCACCGAGCAACACACGTTCTGTTTTGTTCTCTATGGAAAAGACCTAGTCTCTGATCTCTCCCTACACATGCTATGGGCTCCGCGCTCTGTGTTATGGGTGGTCGGCTGTGGTTCCTTGGTCATGCCTGTTCCTCCTACATGTGCACGAGCTCCGCGCTCGATGTTATGGACTATGGGCTAGCCAAGGTCGAGAGCTCAGCGAAGAACTAATTGCTCGAACGCCACGTGTATCTCCAAGTTATTTCGACAACTGCCGAGCAGCACACGTTTCGTTCTGTTCTCTCTGGAGAAGACCCAGTCTCTGATTTCTCCCTGCATGTGCTATGGGCTCCGCGCTCTGTGTTATGGGTGGTCAGCTATGGTTCCTTGGTCATGCCTGTTCCTCCTACACTTCACGGGCTCGGCGCTCGACGTTATGGACTATGGGCTAGCCAAGGCCGAGAGCTCAGCGAAGAACTAACTACTCGGACGCCACGTGTATCTCCAAGTTATTTTGACAACCGCCGAGCAGCACACGCTTCGTTCTGTTCTCTCTGGAGAAGACCCAATCTCCGATCTCTCCCTACACGTGCCATGGGCTCCGCGCTCTGCGTTATGGATGGTTGGCTGTGGTTCCTTGGTCACGTCTGTTCCTCCTACACATGCACGGGCTCCGCGCTCGATGTTATGGACAATGGGCTAGCCGAGGCCTTAGGGTTCAGTAGCGAACTAACTGCTCGGACGCTACTTATACTACGTATAATTGCGTTATGGTTAAAACTATGAAGATTTTTTTCACCGAAATACCAGCAAACTGCATAAACATGCACCTTATGACATTTGGACACATAATTGTTTTCCGCGCTCTCACGCGCTCTAACTACCTCCTCCAGATATTACAGGTAATATTCTTCGAGCAAGATCACCGAGCTTCGCCATTGCCGTCCGTCTCGCCGAACAGGTCGATGTCGCCGGCTAGCTTTTTCGCCGTGTCTTCCACCTCATCCTCCAACTGCTGGTGCTCCACCTCGCCCAACCCCTCAGTGAATCCGGCCCCTATCGTCTGAAGGTCAATGGTTGGATAGTGGGACCAAACCACCGCAAGGGTGTGAGTAGTGGCAGAAACAATGGCGTCGTGGTTGAAGCTCTTGAAGTTCTCCCACGCCGCCTTGCACCTCTGGATGATGGTGTCTGAACGTTGCCGCCAACCATCGGGCTGAG
Source organism: Miscanthus lutarioriparius (assembly GCA_904845875.1). Lineage (NCBI taxonomy): Eukaryota > Viridiplantae > Streptophyta > Magnoliopsida > Poales > Poaceae > Miscanthus > Miscanthus lutarioriparius. Next base: position 115,651,529 of record CAJGYO010000001.1, read on the forward strand.
GAGCCACCTCCGAGTCAACACAGTCGAGCACCGGTTTAACTCTGGCGACTACGGCGTCAAAGTTCTCCCTTTGGTTCTTGGCCTCCTGCACCAGCACATCAAACTGTGCCTTGGCTTTATGACAGTAGCCTGCAAGTGTTACAAGGTTCCATCAAACAAGCAAACTACTTCAACAGTAACTCCGACCAGGAAGTATTCACCTTTTAGCTCCTCGGCCAGTTTGTCTGCTCGCTCTGATTCCTTCGTCTTCTCCTCTTGGAGTTGTTCGATGGCCTAGCGTAGCTGGCCGAGCTCCACGTCTTGCTCTACAAGCACAACAGTTATCACCAAGAATATAGCTGTTCCGTAATACAAAGTACATTCGCCGATATACCGTACCTGCTTTCTGCTCGGATACACTTCTGAGCTGCTCGGATTTCTGCTTCAACTGCTCAGAGGCACCCCTCAGTTGTTCAGAGACAGCGCCAGCTGCTCAGACTTGCTCCATAGCTGCTCAGACGCAGCCGCCAGCTGCTCGGACAGGACCCCTCTCTGATATTCCAAGTCTCGCGCGTTGGACTCTGCAAGGTCTCGCTCATGCCGGGCCCTCTGGATGTTTCTCTTTGAGAGGTTCATCGCCTCCCTGAGCTTCTCATTCTCCTTGGTGAGGGGCTCCATCCTCTTTATCAGCTGGTGCCGCTGCTCGGCAGTCCGAGTTATCCCCTACAAATGCACAATGACAATGACGCAATTTGATCTCCAACGTCAAAGACGAGTACTTTGGATATAGTACTAACCTCGATTTGTTTTACCACTCCGGCAAGGGCGGATTTCAGTCTCCTCATCTCCCTAGTGGTGTCTTCCTCCTCAATAACCACCACCTCATCGCCGCGCTTGTGGAGGATTCAGACGGATTGGAGTCGAGGTTCAGCATGCTCGATCTCTTCCACCTCGTCCTCTTCCATCATAGCTTGAGGCACCATCGGGGGGCTCCGTGGCCGTACAGCGGGTCCGACCATGCCCGGCGATGCCTTAGGGGGCGCCGTTTGCTCCTCAGCCGCCACCGGTTTCACCGCCACAGGCTCCGAAGCATCACCGACAACTCCAGCTTCTGCTCCTGAAGACCCGACGGTTCCTACAGTTGCCTTGGGCATCATCGCCGACCCGTCTACTACTGAAGCCAATTGTTCGCCGCCGCCAAGTCCACCAGCGGTGGCGGTTGACTCCTCCTCCGGCTGACGAGCACTCGAGGACTCTGGGACGGGAGCCGCCGGCGTTGCCTCTGCCCCGGGTTCAGCCCTTGGCTATTCGACAGTCTGGACTGGCGGGGTTCGATCCTTCGTATGCTTTGCACTGCATCAGATCAGCTCATCAATCACCAGAAAAGTTAAGAAACTACAGCAAAGTAACTTCAAGACAAGGATACTTATGGTTTGGTCTGCCGGTACAATTTCTTGAACCGACGGTGCCTTCCCGAGCCCCCAGGCGTAGTCGTGGGGTCGACTCCCGTGCTCTAGGGGGAGGTCCGACCTCCTCCACAATCGACCTCTATTCTGCCTGTCGCTCTAGGACCCTCTCCGCTTGTTGCTCTAGGTTTGCCTCCGCCTGTTGCTCGAGGACTCCCGTCGCTTGCCCCGCAGGGACTCCCGTCGTCTGCTGTGCAGGGACTTCCCTCGTCCGCTGCTCGGGGACTTCTTCACCTCCCCTCGATTGATCCTCGGCTCGCGTTCTACGCGGAGGCTCCTTCATGCTCGGTGGAGGAGCCATCAGAACTTCATCGTCATCAGACCACTCGAACACCGCGGTCCTTCGCGTTCGAGTGGTCTGATCACCGCCAAGTGAGATGCCGCCTGGTTTGAGGGGAGCAGCAGCTACCGTCTTCCACTTCTTCTGGGCTGGCTTGTCTGCCGTTGCCCTCTTCCCTCGGGCTTTCTCCGACACCAGGGGAGAACTCTCCATCCGACCAGCATCCGTACCTCCGGACTTCGATGAGACGCCAACGACACTTTCTTCAGGTTTAGCTGGTGGTCGGGCATCCACTGCCGGCGGCCAGTCACCTCTCGACATGCCTGAGAAGTACACCACCCTATCCTGTGAGTGGATCTTCACATAAGTGAATCAGTCTATTGCTCGACAATGACAATAGATAAAAAGTATCAGGAACACATAGCTGAGATATTTACCTGAGGAGGCAGATTCTTACAGTTAAAGGGCTTCGTATACCCTGACATGTTGAATGAGGCAAACGGAGCGACTAGCTCGCAACCCGCTCTTCAACAACATCCTCGACAAAGATCTCCGGCCTCTCCTGGCATCGCCGGTCTCCCCTTGAACTTGAAGGTTTGGGTGCGCCCTCTCCTTCTGAGGAATGAACACGGCGCACTATAAAGCTCTCCGCCGCTACCAATCCACCGCTGGTCCTCACGCCTTTATTAAGGCAAGGAGCTCCCTCACTTGCTACATATCAGCACTGCTCGGTGTCTCCGACCAGCTCCTCTGGCTCTTCGGGATGTGGTCGGCGTTGCAGCGGACGGCTGGGTGGCTCTATTTTATGTAGAACCACCTGGCATTCTACCCCTTCACTGATGTGTTCAACGGCACAGTAAGGTACTCGCTCGCCATCCCATCGCGCAGCTAAAGATACACCTCGCCGACCACCTTGGAATCACCGCCGCCTCTTTTCAAATTGAGCAGTGTGGAAGAGGTTGAAGTGGGGGAGGATTCCGAGATATGCCTCACAGAAATGGATGAAGATTGAGAAGTGCAAAATGGTATTGGGATGGAGGTTGCACAGACTAACCACCCAGAGCTCCAACAGATCCCTCAGGAACGGATGAACAGGAAATCCCAACCCGCGCCACAAATAATCCTCGAATACCACCACTTCATCGGTATGAGGCGTTGGGAAGGACTCACCGAGGGCCGGCCACCATCTGGTGGAGGCACGGTCAGGAAGAACGCCAGCTTCCACCAGTCTATTGAGCTCCGCCTCTCCCGTTCACGACGGCAGCCACTCTTCGTCACGCCGGGCTCCGGCGCCCGCCTTCTTGGGGCTCGTCTTCTTCGGTTTCACAGCTCCCTTCTTCGGTGCCATCTCCCAGATCTGATTAGGGTTTGGCGGCGGAGGCAAATGTGGATGCGAATCTGGAAACGCGAGGCTTGAGGAGGAAGACGAAATGGCAAAGTGGCAAAGGTGGAAACGCGGGATGCGACGGCGCAGTTATAAAGCACTTTCCCCACCCTTTCACATTTGAGGGTTTTTGGGAAACTGTTCCCGTGATTTATGCCTCTCCGAATTCTCCGCAACAGCAAGGTGGGCCGTAACCTGGGCTTTCACACAACCATAGCCCACGTCGCTCATTTATCACCGCCGTTGGTTGTCACTCGCCGAATAATCGCTGACTTCTCGGCCATTAATTGAGGCTCAGTACCGTTACTGTACAACCATTACTCCGGTTTTTTCTCCAGGATTGGATTTCTTCGATATCTTCGCTTGCGGCTCGGGGACTGGCTGCCTGCTCGGTGGTCTTTTACTATTTTTTCTGTTTCTGACCCTGGCACCATGTGACTGCGTCACCTACTGTCAGGCTCGGGGAGTAAGTGAGCACACTTCACCTTGCGGTGAATGTGCTCTCTCTCATTTCGGGGCTACGCTCGGGGACTGGCTACTTGCTCGGCTGGTCTTTTATTATTCTTCTACTTTGGACCCTGGCACCACATGACTACGTCATCTACTGTTAGGCTTGGGGACTAAGTGGGCACACTTCACCTCACGGTGAATGTGCTTGCTTTATTCTGAAAGACTCCGCGCCTCTTGAAGCTGAAGAAGACTATCTCCTTTTCTCGTGGTCGGACTCTAAGTGGGCACACTTGGTTCACTGTGATGAAATTTTCGATTCTGAACTTGAGCTCCTTACACCCTTATGGCAAGCCGTGCTTGGGTTATGCTGCTCGGCTACGGTTCGCGCTGCTCAGTGACAGTACACACTGCTCGGCAACTGCTCACAACTGCTCGGCAACTCATCATGGTGGTTGGACCATGAGTTTAACTGCTCGGCTTCATTCGCACCTGCTCGGACAAGCTCAAGACGGCGCTGCACAACGGGTACAAAGGAGCTTAGGGACTAGCTGTGGGGGGTATGACACCGGATACCCATGGCAGACCACATGGGCTACGCCCCCAGAGGCGGCCTAGCCCACAAGACGAAGCCTTGCGGGGCACGACTCTGCTTGGCGCCTTCCGCATGACACCGGCAGGATATCCTGAAGATACTACGAGATCTGTTAGAATATGTATGATACCATGATTCCTGTAATATGTTATTACCTTCCGGTTATCTCTCAGATCTAACTGACTTGTAACCCTGCCCCCCCAGACTATATAAGGCGGGCAGGGACCCCCTCCAAACTCACGCAATATCATACGATAGCCAATACAATCCAACAGAACACAGGAGTAGGGTATTACGTCATACTGACGGCCTGAACCTGTCTAACTCGTGTGTCTCTGTTGCCTTCTTGTTCTTGATCACGCACTCCTCTGCCGATCAATCTACCTTCGTGGGATACCCCTCGAAAGACTGCCGACGATATTCTATTGTTTCGGTGAATCTAGATGTGATGGATCTACAGTGTTTGGGAAATTTTTAGTTGAGCGAAGCTCCTCTTGGTTAATCTGGAGCTGGTGAATATCTACTGAACAGGCCCCTAAGCACAATAATCATGTACTAGTACCTTAGATCATCTCCAAAATGCCAAAGACAATTCCAAGAAACAGACTTTTGGGGTTCCAAAATTTATTGGGTGAAAAAGAAGCCTCCCCCTAAGAGTGACCTAACTGGGTAGGTCATCGTGGACCCTATCAAGCATGCCCATATCGCTTCTAGGGGTCACCGGCTGACAGCCACGTGCAGCCACAACCAGTCAGCGACTCAGCATCGGCAAGCCCCAACCCACCAGCTAGACAAGAGCAAAACAAGTCCGGCCTGTGCAAAATAAGCTCAGGCCAGTTTTAATGGGAATTTTATGAGCGTTTTATGGATAATAGATAAGGTGATATGACATAGTATAAATAAAGAGAGATGATATAAATTTTATGGGATAGAACTTATTTTGTATTATTTCCAAACCCCACTGAGACAGGCTTAGACAGACCTGGACAGTAAATCAGGCCCAAATAAAAGTAGACCGGAGCTCCTCATTTATATATTGATCTACAACATATATGTTGGAGCTCCTCATGCACACCACCAGGCCGACGACGCCGGCCGCGCACACCTGCCGATTGTCGCGCCAGGGCGGCGAGGAGCGTATAGACATGCAGTCAGTCGCGCGGCTGGCGCCACGTCGCGCCACGTGCACGTAACGCCTGTGCCTGAGGCTGATACAAGTAATATCATAGACAGACCATATGATACGTTTGTGTTGAAGTCAACGTCAGAGATGGGTGTAAACTGTGGGTGTCGTTGATATATCACAGACAACTATTTTGTCGACGCCTGTCCGTGGTGTAGTAGTACATCAGAGGTGGCTCTTGTTCACAACCGTCTATGCTACCATCATAGACGGGTTGTAGTTACGACCCATCTGTGATCACTGATGACCACAACCCTGAACCCGTGGGAGCAAATATCATAGATGAGTACTGTTGAAGCGCATATGTGATGTCACATTTGATACACACATTGTTGGTCTGTCTCTAATATAGTGTCTTCTTTGTGCCATTCTGGCATAGTATATATGTGACGATAGCAACCGCGAGGGTTCTGTCCTAGCCCACCGAGGGTACTTCGGGTATCGTGAAATATTACCCGAACTACTCAAAATATTTTTGGGTTCTTAGAGTTGCTATTTAAATTTGTGATCGGATAATTAATTTGGGTTCGAGTATGGGTTTGGGTATTGGGTAACGGGTCATTAATATTTGCCCAGGCCTACTAGCACCTCGGGTTGTCCTCCCAACGGATTGGGTGCTAACCCCTGGGTCAGGCAGAGGTCCTTGGAGTCGCTACTCGCAAACCTCCACTCGCGTGAGTTGTACCCGCAAGATCAAGTTGTAGGATTTCACTCCATGAACCAACCATCAAGATTTACGTAGCTCAATAATCATACATCATAATTAATTAAAGAGTGTTTACATTACCATTGTAATGACATGAGATAAAATAGGTATTATAAATTGCAAGGTAGTTGTGCAACCAAGTATGTCTATTATTATCCCACCGTTCTAGTTTCACTCTTACGCATAATCACTTAATCATCAGAGTAACTATAGCTTGGGAGGTCACCCATCCCATCGTCCGCTAAACCTTTGACTTCACCCAAGCTAGGCTCGGGTGGTCACCAAGTCTAAGGGACTTGTAAAAGCATAACGGAGGTGCCATGAGTACGATTGTACTCAGAGGACTTATTCCAACATAAACATTTGGTGGATAAAAGGGGATCTTAATAGGAATTTGTAAAGTTTGTAAAAAGCATGGCGTTTGTTAAGATGACATGTTATGAACTTTTAATTAGTTTAACAATTCTTAAGCAACTAAATTATACATGAAATCTAGTGATAAACATATCTCCTTATCTCATGAATAAGTACATCACACTCTCACTACTCTGAGTATAGAAGAGAGAACAACCAAAAATTCATCCGAAGACTTTCAGGCATTCAAAGAAAACTCTACAAGAGGTGTACAACTATACCCACATGGAGACCAAGGACGAACCTCCATACTCGTGACCAAGTAAGGGTCGCCTCGAGGTTCCAACAATTTTCCTTGATGTGGCTCTCTAGACCATGAACGAAACGGCAATGAGTCGAGGTACATTTTCGTGAGCTACCCCGTGGTACATCCTGAGCTGAATCCATGCAGCTTGCCGCTCCCATACACGACATGTGGTATGTACGGGGGTACTCAAAGTTACTATCCCAGAGGACAATCCTTAACTCTCCATGAGCTACATCACTCGAGATCCAACACTCGCAGTGACTTTACCCCTTGTTGAGTTGAAGCCCACATCAAGTTCACAATTAAGTCCAGTTAAGGGTTGATCCTTAAGCAACTAGACTGAACGAAGTTAAACCCATTTGTATGTTTTAGTGTTGGTTATGCCAGTGATCTAGCTACACGCGTGAGAGTGAGTTCCCGCTCACGTACACTCGATTTCGACTGCTTCTAGCCAACTAAGCATATTAAACGTCCTAAACCCAATTGATAGAAAAGGCCAACTATACTTAAGTGGTTTGGACTACCTTTAGTTAAGTCATACTTAGTTGGTTAAGCAACATTGAAATGAAATGCAGCGTTTGATGAACATATATGACATGCGTATCCAATGTAGGGGCTATTAGTAGTGGTGTCTGCTTGCCTCGAAGTCCCCATGATCAAGGGTGATCATGATGACTCATACTCGTACCTCACATCAGTGCCTAACCTGCAAGAGATCATTGGAGGAATTAGAGTTGAGATTGCTCATGAAAATCGATGGACTTGAGAGATAGGAGATATAAACTTGTGATCTATTTAGGGATCTCACTGGATGAATCAAGGAGAGAATTAGTGTTGTACTAGGAGGTATATAAACATGTGCTAGGGTGGTTGGACTCAGGGGTCGAGGGTTTGTAAAGGTTTTGCAAAAATAAATATTCATAAATATTTTCTAATAGTCTGGTGTGCTCCCGGACTGTCTCTTCCTCTCTCTCTCTCTCTCTCTCTCTCTCTCTCTCTCTCTCTCTCTCTCTTGTTCTTGCTTTCTTCACTATGAGGAGAGAGGGAGAGGAGATGAGAGTGAGTGAGTGGAGATGGGGAGGGATCTAAAACAGGCAGTTTGGTTACTCCACTTTGAACTAACAGGTGGTGCCAAAGGGATGGAGGGGATGACAGCTCACCTCATATGGGTTGTAGAAATCACTTGAGGTCCAGAGATCACTTCTTGGGTGATAACCTTGAGAATATTAGATTAGCCAAACATCAGGTGACCAAAGTTTGACCTGAGTTGATTTTATTTGACTAGAGAAGGTTACGAGGTTTAGGAGTTGAATTTGGGGTCCTTGTCCTTCAAGAGCTAGATCCAAAGGTTTCCATTGAGTTGATAATATATGTTGTTCTTTGCCAGAAAGGAGTTAAAAGGAGACTATGGCTCGTGCCATGATTGATGAAGACTCTGACCCAAGCACATTGCAAGGTGTAGCAGGGTTTCGAGTAAGGGTCCAAGGAGAAGTTGGTTAGGTTCTCGAGCTTCCAAGGGCGTTTTTGAAAAGACTAAGTTGGAATGACCTTTGGGTCATGACATTATTTATAAACAATACAATGAAACTCTCTATTGAGAATGGCCTTAGGTGCTCCTATGCTCCCATTTAAGAAACCCATCAAGTTAAAGTGCTTGAAAAATTCAACCAAAAACAATGGATAGATGATGAAAGCATCCATCTTCATGCAAAGTTTGAGGATGAACAAAATATTCTACAAGGAGAAACAAAAAAGATATGTCATGTATGTGTAAAGTCACACAACTCCTATGGGGAGTTGAAAAATTTAGGTTACATCGCATAATCTAATACTCCCTCCGTCCCCAAATAAATCAATTCCTGGAATTCGTGCTGGTCAAACTTTTTAAAGTTTGACTAACTTTATAGAAAAGAATAGCAACATCTATGACATAAAATGAGTACCTTATGAAAATATATTCTATAGTAAATCTAAAGATACTAATTTGATACCATAAATCTTAACGTTTTTTTAGAAATTCGGTCAAATAAAGTTTAAAAAAGTTTGACTTAAAACAACTCTAGGAATATATTTATCCAGGGACAGAGGGAGTATTCTTATATAAGTATACATGTGTGAAGTCACACAACAGTATATACGTATGGATAGATCTAATATTCACTTGCATGTTATGTAGTATGTTAACACGCTAACATTACGAATTAATAATTAGTCAGTGTATTAACATAACACAAGAACATGTAGTTGTCATGTATATTGGTATATATTGAAACTCAGAATAAATATAGATTCATTCTGAATGAAAATAGGATCCTGTAAACATAGACGGAACCCCTCTCTTATGGAAACGGATCAAACAAAAATAGAAAAGGAAACTGACTGAAATAAAAGTAGAAAAACGGATGGATTTTTTGTCCTTCATTTTCATCCAAAGTTGTGGCCTCGCGTAGCTGGGCTGTAGGAGTACTTCCTACGTTCGAGAAAAAACAATTCTAGCACAGTATCATATTTTAGTATTATAAATTTGACTAACTATAAATAAAAAAATATCAATATTTATGATATCAATAAATACCATTAGATTAATTGTGAAATATATTTTAATAATAAATTGATTTTGAAACCATAGATGTGCATACCATTATTTACTAGAAGCTTTCACCAGAAACTTGATCAAACATAAATCATTTTAATCGGCATGCAACCTATAGTTGCATTATTTGATAGAGCCGTCCACAAAAAAAAATACAATTATAAAATCTGTGTCGGTCAAACTAGCTTAACTTTAACCAAGTTTATATATAGTAAATGGTATTAGCACTTATGTCTCCAAATAAATTTATTATGAAAATATATTTTATAACCAAGCTAATGGTGCTTAGAGCATCACCAAGAGTGTCCTAAATTTTACTCTAAAAACTCTATGTTCTCCAACTCCTAAAAATATATTGGGAGAAAAAAAGAAGGTCATCTATAATAGTTCCCAATATTTCACTTTAAAAAAAATCAAAATTTGGTCCCACTTGTGTTTTTTTATGGTATTTTTTTTCCTCGCGAAATTCTTCGCGGTCGCGGAAACCTACGCCGTGCCGCCGCCTCCTTCCAGCTAGAACTGTGGCGGTGGTGTGTGCATGTGGACGATGCATGGTGGGGCTGCTGGCGCAACCGCCGTGTATGCACGCATTTGCATGCTTATGCCTGGCAGCTGGTCATCTCCGGCGATGCGTAGAGCATCTTCCGTGGGTGCCGTGTGGCTGCCTTCGTCCGTTGGCGGCACGAGAGTTGGCCGCTGGGACCTCTCTCCTTGATAGACCGGCGCCATGTAAAGACGAGAGAGGCTGTCTCCGACTCCTCTCAAGCGCCTCTCCGTGCGTGCGGTAGGGCTCAGCGGCGCCATGTCACTCGAGCCCAAGCGCTGTGCGAATCCTGCGGCGGCGAAGATACGAGCGATGGAAGAGAAGCGCTGGGAACCTTTTTCCACATGTGACGCCGACTCCACCTAAAGTTACGCGTGATTGGGAAGTTTTTTTAAGTGCTAAAAGATTTGGAGGATGGATTAGGAGTCGTTGAGAGAGTTTTTTCATCTTACCAAAAACTAAGGATTAGAAATGGAAATAGGGTACTCTTGGAGATGCTCTTACTTTATATCATGAATGTTAGTACTTTTCATATCAGTAATCCTGTGTCCATGCATTTGGGACGATCGGACGCTTCAAGCGGACCCACAAGCAATGCTCTACAAGCAAGCTCGATCCTCAGTCCTCAAGCTCGCTTATTATTTGTCTCGTACCTTATCCTCTCATCTCACTTTTCCACCACTGCCCATCCTCACCGTGATGACGCCGCTGATGGCCAAGGCATGCACACCGTCGCGTCACCGCTGCTAAGCGGTTTCTCGCTCTCAGAAGCGAAAGCTGTGGTTGCCTTCCGCGAACTTGTGTGGCTGGAGTGAGCTCCGATCCACCCCACCCATGGTTGTATGCACTGAGTTCCACTCGATGCACCCTGCCGCCATGTTGGCCGGTTCGACCACCACGTTGTTCGTGCCATGGCTCCTAGACCCAGCCGCCACGCCATGCGTGTGGCGCCTCGCGAACCGCCACCACCGTCTCGTTCACCTAGTGGCGCTCCGCCTCGCCACGAGTTCTCCGCCGACGGCGTGGTCCATTGACTTATTCGCTTCTAGGGCGGCGTTCTCCACCGCACCTAGCTGCCCACTTGCCGCCATCCTCCTCTCCATCGCACTCGAAAGGCCGTTGTCGGGCTACCGGTTCCCCACCGGTAGGCCATGGCCGCCGGTGATGTCGTGTTTCAAGTGTTTTGATATGTTTTCATTTGTTTTATCTCGGATGTTGTGTATGTATTGCGGTGGCTATGTAAGCATGTTTCAAGTGTATATTTAATGTTACAAGCATATGTTTCAAATGTTTTCAAACGTATGTTTCAAGTGTTTAATCTGGATGTTACATAACATGCATGTTGCAAACGTATATTTTCAAGTGTTTCATATGTTGGAAGTGTTTTATCTGGATGTTGCATATACTTGCAATGGTTTTTTAGGTGTTTTGCAAGTATTTGCAGACGATGTTGGAAGTGTTTTATCTAGATATTACAAAAGTAGATATGGTGTTGCACATGTTGCAATAGAACTCACTTCGTACTGGGCACCGTCATGTGTCACCGATGCATCTGTGGGCGCTGCACCTGTGGCGCGTGGATTCTTGTGTGCGCTAAATGGAGCAAAGCGTGGTGGGCCCTGTGTACATGCGGGAAGCGGAGCAGGTGCAGCACGGGAAGCGGAATGGCGTTAGTGGTGGGAAATGGAGCAGCAGGCCGGATCTGCATGCCCATGCGAGCGAATCCTATGTATGCGTGGGGTGGGACCGGGGGCAGCGTCCCTGACGGTCAGCGTCCGGACGGTCCCTGTGGCGCACATCCGGGCGCTTTCGTTGCCCGTTCTATATAAATTTGTTAAAGTTTAAACCATTACCGTTTGACTTCTTGGAAAATGAGAATTGCATTGTTTGGTGGATTTGAGGGATAGGTGATATTCTGATATTAAATGCAGACGTGGTGCTTTGGTAACTGATAAGTCTCATCTATATAATCCAATAAAAGCTCTTGGTGGTTCCCAGTCTTCTGGCTATTCGCCACATGTCCACGAGTGTGTAGGGGAGGAGTCGCCGTGTGGGCTACACGGATGATCATGCGCTGAAGCAGCGATAATGCTCTTGTGAGTAGTGGACGGGCGCAGCATCCGGACACTCGCTTCCGTCTGGACGTCCGGCTGCCAGTATCTTTAATCAGCACCGGTGGCCCCACGACCCGTAAGACTGCAGCATTCCATGGCGTCTCTGTAGGTCCTTCCTTCCCAACACGCACGAGACAACAAGGCCTGTGTCCATCCGCGTGTTTCTTCCGCGTGCTCGTTCAAAGCGGGTTTCAATCGTCACCGAACTCAAACTTGATCCACTAAAGCTATGTTTCACTATTTGAATTTTATAGTCTAAACTCTAAAGTTTAGCTTACACTAAACTGTAGACCACTTTAATAACTCTTGAGCAATCCAAGCAGGTCTAAAGTGTTGTCTAAAATTTAGCCAGCCTCAAAATACTTTAGATCTACAAGTAAACTAAAGTAGCCTAAAGTTTACTTCTTCCATTCTAATGCTTTTAGACGTGGAGAACAGTTTTTTATACCAAGTATTTTTAGTCTAATCTCAGTGGGGGTTTTATGTCTCGGCCTCCAATGCATCCGTGTCTTGAAAACAATACAAAAGAGTTTCATCCTTGTAAAACTCTCTACTCTATGAAACTTTTATTATCTTTTTCCATCAATACAAAGCATGATGTCATTCATATTTAATGTCTATAAAATTCTTGCGAAACTCTCGTTAAGATTGGCCTGGGAGAACGAGGTCTAGGATTAACGAAGCATTTGAGTGCCCGTGATGTATTCACGCAAGCATGCATGCATGCAGTCCGAAAAATCTTGCTCAACCAACAAGCGCGCAGGTCTGCCCCACCGCAACGCCTAAAAATCCTGCTCTCCATGACGACAAAAGGTATTTGTTCTGCGTGAGTAAATTACTGACGCTAACCTCTTCAACTTAGGGCATCTCGAACAAAGATGAACTAGCACCAGCTCTAAGCTAATAAATATAGTAGAGAGGGGATTGTTCTGAACATCGTGCTGCAGAGTGGAATGTATGTAAAAGTGTGCGAGACTACTCCTTGAGTTCACGCCAGTCTCTTATCTTTTAATTTGTACTATTTAATGATTAAAAATTCATGAGCTAGCTTCTAACCTAGACCATTAGAGACGCTTCTTATGTACCTCAAGACTTATATATAGTTAAAACTGTAAAATCACCTTAGATCCAACAAAAGAGAATGGAGGAGCAGTCCTTAATTTTAGACAACTAAACTTTAGATCAATGCATCTAATATAATTTTTAAATCATATATGTAATGTATTTTTTTCTATAATTGTTAATGGTTTTTCTAGTACACTGACCACGATTCCCTATGACGTGCCCCAGTTGGTGTGTATACATGCAAAAAAAAAAAATTATATGCATCCAAAGTGATGCACATCTTGTTCTTGCTTTTCACTATGAGGAGAGGAAGAGGAGGAGAGAGGAGTGGAGTGGAGATGTGAGGGATCTGAACCAGGTAGTTTGGAGACTCCACTTGAACTGACAGGTGGGGGCCAAATGGATCGACACAGGATGATAGCTCACCTAAACCTATTTTGCTGGATAAGTGATTCAAGTGGATAGTCCATCAGGCAGAACATTAAAATTAGGAATTTTTATTTGGAGAGGAGATATTGGAATTAAGGCCTTTAATACATCTCATATGGATTGTAGAAATCATTTTGAGGTTCAGAGATCACTTCTGGGTGATAACCTTAAGAATATTAGATTAGCCAAACATCAGGTTGACTCTGAGGTTACTTTGTTTCACTACAGAAGGTTATGTGAGGTTTAGGACTTGAATTTGGGGTCCTTGTCTTTCAAGAGCTAGATCCAAAGTTTGTCTACTTGAGTTGATAATCGTTGTTCTTTGCTAGAAAGGAGTTAAAAGGAGACTATGGCTCATGCCACTACTTGATGAAGACTCGTGAGTCGTGACCTGCCATTACATGGTAGGTGTGGTGGTTTCTGCTCAGGGTCCAAGGAGAAGTTGATATTCTAGCTTCCAAGGGTATTTTTGAAAGTTTGGT